>QFET01000024.1:0-65818 GCA_003316355.1 Tuber calosporum | reverse complement strand
AGAGGACCGGCAAAGGGCATCAGAACACAACGCGATGAGCTGGACGGCATGCTATGACCAGCATTGCAACGTCCATAGAGAGGACAAGGAAGGGGCCAGTTACTGGCCAAAACAACCACACGTAGAAACGAGATGGGAGGAATGCTACCGAAATAATTGTCGAGCCAACCGGGATGCGAAGATCCGGGCAGGATACTACCCCTAGGCGTGGGGTAAAAGAGAAGAACTGAGCAGGAAGGATGCTCAGCGCACGGAAGCCAGGAGGGGGGGGTTGGAGAGGGGCGAGGAAACCCGTAACAACGATACCGAAAGCCAACACACGCAGGCAGATATTGAATGCCTCCAAAGAAAAAGTTCGGGTTTAGAAATCCAACTGGATGAGGCCCAGGGAACGATCAGACTCTAGGAGGAGACCCTCGTTGCGCAACAAGCCACCATTGCGCACCAAAAACGAACTATCAAGGTGGCAGACCTGACATTGGAGATGATCAGGAAACAGTTACGCACAAAGGAACAAATATTACAGAAGTTCCGTCACGATGCGAGAAGATTTGGGAACCAGGTTATGAAACTTGGTGAATAGCTTGATGGGACTCAAGCTGAGGGGAGAGAGGAGCTATTGTCACAAATCGTGACTTAGCAATACGGAATGTTTCACATGACTCACCATTTGTGAGATCATTTATGATTATGATGTTTGATTTGATTTATTGTTTCATGACTCACGATTGTGAGGTCATATGATGTTATGACTTTCGCACCTGACTACAAGTATGAGTCAGGAGTTTCACGCATGTGACGCGATTTGCGCACATGATCTTTTATGGAAGTTGGATGTTATGGGGATTGTATACTATGACTCGGATTGTGAGTCATAGGACGTTTGTTATACTATGACTAACATGGCAGTCATACTAAAGAGGTGACTCATAGTAAAGTCACCAGGGTTAGGGTTGTGGGAAGAGCGCCTATATAAGGAGGGTCACGGACACAGATAGCTAGCTCTTCACGCAACCACCTAAGTCACTTCCTATGTTATACTTTTACTAGTAGTTCAATCTATACTTGATTCTTATTACGACCATCTGTTTATATCACCCACCGAAAGGTGATTCGAGAAACGTATCGCTAAGGAGCAGTCGCACGGGCTAAGAGTGAAAGGACTCAGCGTTCCCTAGGCGACATAAGGCTACGAGACCTGAAGAGAGGTAAGACGAGTGGTACGTATCGTTAACTGTTGCAGTTAAAGGAGATAGTGTGCCTTGTCCGGCAGACTAAGGATAGGTTTGTAACAAATATCCACGATTAACAGCCATTCGTCAATGCACACACACTTAAGGAATGGAGAAGATATGTGTTGAGAAAAACGACTATAGACCCATTTCCTGACAGACCATAAGAATCTGGTTCCATTCACTCAAACCAAGGATCTTAATGAACGACAGATTTGGAAGAGCGAGAAGTTAAGCCAATATAACATCAGGATTAACCAGCGGCCTTGAAAAGAATGCGGCAAACTGGATGGATTAACAACGAGATATCAAGATGTGCCAGAAGAAGATAACGATAGATTCAAACACAAACAAAGGATTCTACTAGAACAAGAAAAATACTGAGAGGAAAGAAGATACAGGAAAGGAAGACGATTAACTTTCCGGATGAAGCAATAAGGAGGCTTATAAAACTGAGTGGGTTGGACTCTCATAAAAGAGTTAAGGAAAGCAGTAGAACAAGAGACAAACGATATGCTGGATGTAGACCTCGGGCTATGTGAACGGAAGGATGACTGACTATGGTACCAGAACAAAATCTGTGTACCAGAAGAAGAGATAAGAAAAGAACTAAACAAAAGATATCACGATATCCCACAGGCAGGACATGGAGGGACAGTAAAGACCACCGACTCATGACCTGGAGTTCCTACAGGCAGGAATGAGAGACACAATTAAACCTTAGGTCAAAAATTGCGCGAGATATCAAAGAACGAAATTATCCCGACATGCGCCGTATGGTAACCTTCAATCGAAAGACACATCAAATAAAATATAGAAATCAATATCTAAGGACCTCATCACCGATTTACCTAAGTCAGATGGTTACGACGATATTCTATTAGTTAGCGATAGGCTTAGCAAGATGAGTCATTTTATTGTATGCCGGAGAGATATAACTAAAAAACAAATTGCCAAACCTTTACAAAAGAAATCTAGAAGCTAAATGTATTACTGCAGAATTCCATCACCTATAGGGGAACCCTGTACACCTCAGACCTATGCAAGGAAACAGCCCTGAGGTTGGGAAACGAGAGGAAACTGAGCATGGCTTACCATCCGCATATGGATAGACAGACCGAAAGAACCAAAGGGATCCTGTAACAATACTTAACCGCTCACGTCAATTATCAACAGGATAATTGGAACAAACTATTATTTTTGTGGAGTTTGGATACAATAACGGTCAAAATGATACAATTAGGATAAGAGTGTACTTGGCAGACTACGGACAATACCCGAAACCTGAAATAAGTAGTCGTCTGATACGGGATTGGAAGATACCTGTAAATGAGATGAATCAATGGCATAAAACCAGACCTTAGCAAATAGTTGCTGTACAACTTCGAAATAAAGAAAATTAGGATCGACAGAGAAAATCCAATCCGAATTTGAAATCAGGAGACACGTTATGGTTTCTACCAAGGAATGCAAGGACCACAAGACCATCTAAGTAACTTGATTATAGAAAGATGTGGCCCTTCAAGATCTTGGCAATGGTGGGTAACAGTGCATATAAGCAGGACTTATGACTATCGATGAGATTACACAACACCATCCACATCTCACTATGCGAACCTTACCAAGCCCAAAGATTCCCATTCCAGTTGCAGCTACCACCACCACCACACTAAATCGAAAGCAAGAAAGAATTAGAACTAGAAGAAATACGCGACGCAGGACTACATTTCGGAAAACTTCTGATCATAGCCACCAGAACAGGATATGCTCCTGATAATGATAAAGTTAGGTACCTATCAGAAAACTTCCAACACAGCGAAAATCCAATCAAACACTTTCATGAATGATACCTGATCAACCAAGGCTTGAGAGAAATGAAACAAGAAGCAACCAATGATGGTGGAGGAGACCCAATGCGAGAAATACCTCCAACTAGCGGAGGTTATATGATGGTAGAAGACCGGCAAAGGGCATTCGAACGCAACACGATGAGCTGTACTACATGCTATGACAAGCACTGCTACATACATAGAGGTGACAAGGAGGGGGCCAGTTACTGGTCAAAACAACCACATGCCGAATTGAGATTGGAGGAGTGTTACCAGATCAATTGTCAAGCCCACCGGGAGGCGAAGATCCAGGCGGGATACTAGCCCAAAGCGTGGGGATAAAGAGAAGAAGTTAGAAGAAAAGATGCTCAACCCACCAAAACCATTAGGGTAAGGTTGGAGAGCTGTGAAGAAACCCGAAACGATGCCACAATAGCCAACACACGCAGGTAGATATTGAATGCCTGCCGAGGAAGATTTTGGGATTGGAATTAGAACTGGATGAAGCCCTAAGAATAATTAAACTACTGGAGGAGATCCACGAAGCGCTACAGGCCACCATTGTGCAATAAGAAAGACCTATCAAGGTGGCAGACCTGACATCAGAAATGGTCAGGAAACAGTTATGCACAACGGTACAAATTTTATGCAAGTTTCGTTACGATGTGAGAAAACTTGGCAACCAAGTAATGAAACTTGGTGAATAGGTTGATGGGACTTAAGCTAAGGGGAGAGAAGAGCAATTGTCACAAATGGTGACTTAGCAATATGGAATATTTCACAGGACTCACAATTTGTGAAATCATTTATGATTATGATATTTTATTAGTTTGTTCAATGTTTATGGTTTCATGAATCTGTATTGTGAGGTCATATGATGATATAACTTTCGCATCTCACTACAAGCATGAGTCAGGGGTTTCAGGCACATGAGGGGATAAGCGCACATAACCTTTTATATGAATGGGATATTATGGGGATTGAATACTATCACTCAAGATATGAGTCACAGGATGTTTGTTAGACTATGACTCACACGGCAGTCTTAGTAAGGAGGTGACTCATAGTTAAGTCACCAAGGTTAGGGTTGTGGGAAGAGCACCTATATAAGGAGTGTCAGGGCCACAGATAGCTAGAGCTGCAAGCAAGCACCTAGATTACTTCCTATGATATATGTTACCTATGAGTTCAAGTTATACTTTATTCTAATTACAACCATGCACTTATATGACCGACCAAAATGTGATTTAAGAAACGTATCGCTAAAGAGCAGTCAGTAGAGCTAGCCATAAGAGGACACAGCATTCCCATGGCAACGTAAGCCCACGAGACCAGACGAGTGGTAAAACGACTGGTACGAATCTATACCTGTTGCAATTACAGAAAATACAGTGCCTAGTTCAGCAGACTAGGGATAGGTTTGTAACACTATAGCTGAACAGCTGATAAGAATCCTGGGAAAGCTCTTGATATATGCATACCTAATATGAACGTGTTGTATGCGTAACAACAAGCATGACAACAATTATAATCAGAAAGCTTATCAATATAGTAAATAAAGACTGTGTTATTTATGGCAATAGTCGAAAATGCCTGATCAGAAAAATTAATTCCACATTGTGACAGGATATTCCAAATTCGGAAAAGGTTATTAATATAGGAATTTGTTGCCCTTTTTGGAAATAAAAGATTTTTTTCCAAAATTATTACTTCATTAGGTAATATATCCTACAAGTTAATCAGAGAAGTATAATTTTTTAATTGAATTTGTATGGCATTTTACAGGTTGGGCACCAATTGACTTTTATTTTAATTTTCTGGGAGTCCTTCAGCATGGGGTAAAGATCGCTAGCCTGTAGTGGGCTGCCCAGAATATTGATAATTCATTAATGATTTAGTTCGTAAGAGGAGATCTCCATGGTACAATTAAGGCTCACGTTATCAGGAACACAAAAGCTATACAATATTAATCTCCCTAAAGCGAGGACAAACTGTGATAATAATATACCATTAGTGATAGAAGCTCTAACACTATGGTACTAAATGCTACCAAAGTCCTGATGGAACTGCACATATCTATGTAAATAGTAACCGATATCGCATGAGAGTGTTATGAGACTCAGGATGAAAAATCTTAGTTATACAGGTGAATTTGAACAAGGAATTGAATATTTCTTAAAAGCCTCTTGAGGATACGATACCCATTTTAGGTTTGACCGGAGACGAAATACTACCAGAGGGGATTTCATCTTTCCCCTTTACTATGAAATTGGGAAATATATAGACTTAATAAAGATTGTGATCGTGATCACACTAACAGGAAATTATGGAATAATAAGTCCATCTGGGTGGTTGAATGAGGAACATCCTATATCCGAAATTCATTACCCAGAAGGCTGGAAGTTTGAAGATCCTGGATGTCAGCTTTACATGTTACTGCAGGATTAAGGAATATCAATCAAGTGGGATGAGCAGGTTTTGGAAGATCCAGAGGCAATGGTCATTGCAAGTATTGCAAGAGCTGATGATGTGGAAGCAATAATCGTGGCGATATTACCTGCACAATACAATAACTATCAGACCTTTTCCTCCTGGCAACATCGGCAAACCTAGAGGCACATCAGACCTCCTATCATGCTATTAACCTCTAACCAGATTACCAACCACCTTGGGGACCAATTTATCCTAAATCAGAAAAATAGTTAAAAGCACTGCGAACATATCTGGATCAGAGGTTAAAACAAGGTAAAATATCCTCTGTTAATTTATCTGCTAGAGTACGAATACTTTGTGTTCCAAAACCAGGGGGACATCTTAGTTTGGTAATTGACTACCTAGGACTAAACAAATTCTCTATTCACAACAAATATCCATTTCCCCTTATGATGGAACTACACGACCGTGTGGAAGGAGCCACCATTTTGACTAAGCTGTATCTGAAGGACCTTTACGACCTCATCCGAATAAGGAATAGCGATGAATATAAAACAGCTTTTCGCACACAATACAGCTTATATGAAAAACATGTCATGCCGCTTGGATTGGTAAACACACCAGCCATATTCTAATCAATAATCACTATAATCCTGAAAGATTTCATCGATGAAGGAGTGGTAGTATACATTGATGATATACTTATATACCCTAAACCTTTGAAGGATCATTTCATTTTGGTTAGAAAAGTCTTAGAGAGACTGTGAGAATACAGCAACTGTTAAGGGTAGCCGATTCCAAGGGCAAGCGAATCGAACTAGGCTTAAATCTCTCTGCGTAAACAGAGATTGTCTAGGAAGGCTCATAGGTAAGAATCTTTGAGTAAAACTTATGATATTGATAAGATCTCTTCTCTGTCGCTTGATAATGGCTAAAGCACGGGAGGCACTTCGATATTTATATCCCGCGTCTGAGTGTTCGTGGACTAAAACTAATTTCTATATAACTATGTATTATCTTTCTCAAACTATTTTTGATGATCCAAGTGCGAAGGCGATTTGACTCTAAGAATCTGATTCCCCCCTACGGCTTACGGACAAATAGGGGCTATGCTTTCTCTGTGGGTGTGGTACCCTTATCAGTCAGAGACGCAGTTCCTGCTTTCTGCCGTGTAAACCAAGCAGTCCATCATGGGATCTAGCAATGGTTTGTTAGAACAGCAAGTGGCAAGCATAGTTGTCGAACAATCTGCTTCTGGCCGATACTTCCGGTAGCTTGCAGACGGCTTTCGGGATAACTGGAACTCACGATCGGTCCAATACCATATCTTTTTGTCTCCGACCCCCTCTTATCAACTTGTTCAGATAGCTCTATTGACCTTTCTAGGTTTGCAATCAGGGTCTGGGTATGTTCTCAGTCTTTCCCTTGAACGCACTTAACATATTCTCAATTACGTGCGGAGCCTCCCGTCACCTTTAACCACCACCAGCGAAGGGTGTACTTGAATTGTCATAACTCTGCGGAGACTAGTCCGATGCACTTGGTTCTGGCTGCATTGGCACGGTCGAGTCTCCCTCATCATATACCCTGTTAACACCATCCGGAGGGGAGGACGGCGACGATGTATAGTGTGTTATGAGTGGGGTACCAATTTATGCCAGTTTAAGGAGGGGACTTGTTGGCTGTAGGTGCCGCAGGTGACGTGCGGGCCTAACAACAGGGCTGGAGGGGTATGAGTAGGTTTTTAGCGTATTTTTTGTATGAATGCAGTTCTGAATTCAGTGCCTCATACACATACGCCTAACAGAAAGGCCATCTAGCTTATGAAAAGCACCTTCCAGGTTACATAGTTGGACTTCCTGGCGTATATTGTAGCTATTGAGATCGTTACTAAGAGCAACCAAAAGATAGGATCAAGCAAGACCTGGAAACCACCTAGGTAGGTAAAATAAGTTGAAATATTTATGGTTTTCACCAACTTCTACTAGCGATTCATAAAGAATTTCACAGGACTGCGCACTACGAAAACTGATTTGCTCTGGGGATACCATAAGGATTTTTCTTAGGGTGAAACGCAACAGCATGCGTTTGGGGGGCTCTAATGTAGGTTCATCTCGGCACTAATATTAGATAATTTCCAGATGGACAGGGAAAGAGTAGTTGAAACCCATGGCAGCAAGTACGCCCTTGGATGTGTCCTTTATCAATATTTGGAAAATGGCTACATCTAGTCACTTTCCATTGTCGAAAGTTATTTCCTGCTGAAAGTAATTATGACCTTCATAACAAGTAATTGATGGCAATATTAGTTGCTTTTAAAAAATGGCTACACCACCTTGGTGGGACCAATGAACCTTTCAAAATATACACCGATCACCAAAACCAACAATATTTCAAACACGACAAAAGCCTGGTCGGTAAGAAAAATCCTCGTGGAATAGAAGTTCCCTGTTTTTAACTTTAATATCAGTTACCAACCTGGACCCACACGCCGCAAACCTATATCTTTATGCAGGCGGGCAGAGTTCCTCCCTACTGAGGGAGTTGAGCATGCCAAGCAGTCTATAATTCAGTCTGATGACTTCGAAAGCTTCCAGAATAACGCAAACTTAGTTGTCTCAGTTATATGAACTAAGGAAGACTATAAACAGCTCGAATGGGAGTTACATCCTAGAGGAATACAACAATATGAGAAGGGTAGAAGACGTAATCCGAGAATCAGAATTCAGACCTATAGTAGCTAGCTAGTTGCAGGTCTTGACCTATAGTGTACCGAAGACAAGATAGTTTCTGAAAAAGGGCAAGTGCTCTTAGGGAAAGGAAAAGCAACTGGATTACCAATTAGAACATATGCACATATTGTACCACGAAGTGCAATGGTAGTCAAGCATCGTATGTCAATTGGTGCCGTATATGTCGATGCGGAGTATAGCCGAGTCGTTAAGATCCTCTTGTTTAACTCTACTAATTTTGTTTTTTATATACACAGAGCAGACTGTATAGCCGAGAAAATTCTGGAAAAGGTTGATGAGATTGTACTCTATGAAGTCATGACTTAGATGATTCTGCAAGACCATGCCAAGGGTTTGCCAGTACCAATATACGGATGGAAGGCAATCAACCACAATTATGTTTCCTACATTCGGACGGAAAAGACGAATATTTGGACTAACCGATATTACCTTACATTCAATTTGCACTATAGAATAAACTCTGATTTCAAATGCAATAATCGCTAAGTGAAAAGTGATGATTTTCAAAATAAAATTCTTGGAATGATGTCAATAGAAAGGGCAAAACATAGGATCAAACTGATGGAATGCTTTACAATAAAGAAGGCCTATATGTTTGTCAAAAGGAAATCCTGTAGTCAGATATGGCACAAAGCTGTTACAACTACAAGATGGCAGGATATTTTGGCAAGAAGTGACTGTGGAAATAATTACAAGTGACTTTTTCTGGGTAGGAATCTCGAACTTGATAAATGACTAAGTACAATCATGTACTGAGTGCCAAAAGATTAAGGCACCAATACAAGCACTCTTTGAACTGTTACAACCACTACAGGTCCCATTTGCTGCCTGGACATCTACCTCTGTAGATTTTATCAAATAACTTTAGAAATCGGGAGGATGCAGCCTGATCTGAGTTGTAGTCGGCCGGTCACCGAAATGCAATAGATTATTGGCTTAGCAGAAAGCGTGTATAGAAAGGACCTTGCTGAGGCTTTCAGCAAAGAGGTTTTGAACCTTCAAGGCGTACCAATACAAATCATTACTGACCTGTACACAAACTTTGCAGGATAATTTTGGCAATCAGTGTGCAAGACATTTAGCATCAAACGGAAGATGCCGACTGCTTACTGTCCTCCAACTGATGGGTAAACAGAATGAATCCACCAAGTGCTGTGAGGCTACATTAAAAATATTTATCAACTACAATCTGGATGACTGGTACCATCAACTATCATTAGCGGAGTATGCAAATAACAACTCTGTTCCAAGCGCACATGAAATAAGTCCTTATTCACAAACTATAGATACTATTCCAAACAGAATGGATGAAGGAGTGAGAAGCACAGAAGTCAGAAGCCACGATGTATGTTCAGTGGATGAAGAAGATACATTAAAAGGCCAAGGAATCACTTGCGAAGACTTCAAAAGGGATGACGAAGTACTATGACTGTGAGCCTTGAAGTCAACCAGACTTCAAAATTGCCAACTTGGTTATGTTAAACGCGAAGAATATCCGCACTTGGCCACCATCCAAGAAGCTAGCACTAAAGATTTTATTGCCTTTTCAAAATCCCAGAATTACGAGAAAACTTTGCCTGCAATTGGAAATTTAAGAGGGATGGATAATTGATCATGTATTCCAGGTATCACCACTTTGAGCTATACCGAAAATCAATTGACCTGACCGAGAAAAACTACCCCTGGCACCAGAAGAGGTTAAAGGTGACCTTGAATGCGAACTGGAAAAAATCAACATGACTGAAAAAGTCTCCTATTAGTGACTATTGCCAGTACGTTGATGAACAATCCAAGAACTTCGATACTTGATCAAGTAGAAAGGATGTTCTGAAGATCAGAACACCAGGGAAATACAGTAGCAGTTGAACCAAGCTGGTTAATTCTTAGAAGATTTTCCCAGTGAAAATCCGGCAATACCAAAGGTGGGCTAAGTAGTATCTATGGAAAGGTTTTTCCTCCAGTGGCCAAGTTATCGTATAAGGTTTTTTCAACGAACAAGAAGCAGTACTAGGTGGAAGAATTGCTCCAACAGAAAGACAATAAAGGGGGAGCGGAAGTTATACCTCTGGTAAATGGTACTAGACTTTCGAGTCAAGAGATATGATAGTATATAGCACCAGGTTGTGATTATATTGACTATAAACACACTGGTACGAAATAGGATTGTATCCAGAACTACACGGCGTCGGTGAGAGATTATAGAGTAATTTATCCTAATGGATCTATTAGGTATTCTGCATTCTTGATAATCGAAATGCATCTGCACATGAGTGCATTTATGCAGGAAAGAAGGCCATCCAGACTGATCACCAGGTATTCTGTAAGATGTTTGAAAATGCGCAGTATCAACTTGAATTTAGTTCAGTTGGTAAAGAGATTGAAGGCTATCTGCTGGTGAACGGCGCGACACACTACGGAAAATATGCAGTCCTGGGGATCAATTGCTCCAATAGGGTGATACATCTACAGGGTGTAACGGTATTCGCACTCTTTTAACATGGCTGCAGTTTCCAAGAATACTTCTTCTTTTTTATAGCCAACGTAAGTATAGGGAAAAGTTTATAAATAGTTACTAGTCCCATATAGATAACGGATCATCAAGCAACTGAGAAGAGACCTTAACAATACATTCAAAATCAACCTTCGAGAAACATATTTTTTATCATATGTTGTATTGGGTTTTCCAGTGATATCTCCGAATATCGCAATTCGAGCACGGCCTAGTCAATTCTATAGTTCCAAATTGGCTTCCCCGTAACACAGCTACTTCTAATAGTGCCAAACCTAGGGTTGCCATTAATACTCTACCTTATTTTATGCCCATTTTTGCATTCTTAGCAGTTTTTTTTGAAAGGCTGGATTTTATAGATATTGATGTTGATACCCCTTCAGGCTTCTTTAATTAGGCTCCAAGGGTCTTTCATATATATAATGCATTCTCCACCACCAGGTGCTCACCCTCCGCCGCATAATCACCCCACCCTCCTTGTTTAGGGAACATGCCATCCCTACCCTACTGGTTGTGGAGTTGAACATCCACCATCCACTTCTAGACCTGCTAGGTGTCCTCTCAGATACTGAATTCAACCATCTTATTTCTCTTTTTACCTGGCCTCAGAGCTAGGCTATTCACTTCTAAACACACTACTTGTATTTAATTGGTTCCCCTGCGATGACACAACTAGGGTTGGACTCTTGGACCTCGCCTTGAGAATTCCACCCTTGCCCTATTTATTAGTTCATAGGTTTTCACCATTCCACTAACCTGTTCTGACCACGTCCCAATCACTATCACACTATTGCCTCCCTTTCTGCCCCAATATGACACTATCCTTAACAGGACTGAAACCGGGTGACATAATTCATCTCCTCTCATTGAAAATAAACCAGTCCCTGCACCCTCCCCACTCCTGACCTCAGCCTAACTTACCGCGTGATTCGACTATTACCTAGGCACCCTCACTTCCTTTCTTGCCCTACACACACCGAACAAGAGACCTTGCTTTAGGTCAAAGACATGTTGGACATCATGGTTATCAAAACTCTGCCAAGCTTTCAACCGAGAATCAAGGAGATCACCCATGTCCTGCTCCACCATGCTCTCCAACTATGCCAATGCATCCTGCCTTGCATACTTTGCGGCTATTAAAAAGGCAACAGAATAACCTTGAAACTTGTTCCTTACCTTCAAGGACCTAAATTGAGTAGGGGCTAGACCTCAGATCGAAAGTGGAAGCACCCCTAACCTGTTCCTCTCCATTCCCCACACCAGGACCATTGTCCACATTAACACCGCCGATTGAAATGATTTCTTCCCTCCTAAACACCCCCTACCCTTGCCCTCTATCCTGTGACACTATGTTGACTTCCTGCCACCTGCGAAAAAGGAAGTATCCTTTGCCTACCGCAATTACTCCTACACCTTACCTCCTGCCCATCACCTGATCCCCTATAGTATATAGAACAGGATCAATACCATTAACCCTACCTTCTTTACCACCCTCTTAGGTTCCCTATTAACTAATAATTTTCTTTCCCCCTCCCTCCAAAAGGCCTACCGCATCATCGTGCCCATTCCAAGTAAATCTGACTACCACTCTACCTCCTCCTTTCGTGTCTTTATCCTCATAGCAACTATCTCTTTGATTCTCGACAAAATTATAGCAACTCACCTATCAGTAATTGTCCGCACTGTAGGCCTTATCCATCCTAACTAAAGCTGCTAGCTTCATGTAGTAAGTGCTTTTGAGCTATTCTCAGCCCTCCTACATGAAGTTTGCATACTACAGTATGCAGGCCACAAAACCTGTACCCTCTTCCTTGTTATCAAAGGGGGCTTTAATAATATTTCCTCTGGTGGACAATATTCCATTCTCATCTCCAAATGCATATCGCCTTATATGATTTCAGGGGTTTGTTCTATATTGACTGACTGGAATGCAGCCTGATCTCTCAAGGCTCTCCTAATATCTCCTTGGCTGTTCATGTGGGAGACCCCCAGAACTCCCTTATCTCTCTTTTGATATTTTTAATTGATGTATCTTCTCAATCCCTGTACATCCCTGAGGGGATTAATTTCCTCTTATGATGCTTTTACAGATACAATTGTGTATGGGTCAGAGCGGAGTAACACACAACTCTTTCAATATTACAATACTCATCTTGGCAGGATGGCCAAAATAATCGAAATGTCCTTCTCCTTCGACAAAGCTGAACTGATGCACTAGGCTACTCCACAGGACCGCTCTCTGACCTTACTGGCTCCAGTTTCTCTTAATGCGTCACTTTTCCACCCGTGCTGTTTAGTCCGTTAGCTAGAAGACTGGTTCACCCCCTAGTTGAAAACCTCTGCTCACTTTCTGAAGAGAATGGCACTTGAACATGTGGCTTTTGGTCAAATATGGCAATTCTCTCCTCCGGGCTCCAGAATAGTCCCCTACCATGACTGCAGTCGGGGTATAGCCCTGGTCCTCACTTCCGTAACTATGTACCTGACCTCCATATCCACAAACTTGCCATGATGTGGAAAATAGAAGTCTATTAGAGGATGGTACTACGCTGGGTCACTAACTGTTTCTCATTGATTCCGGTATCTATGATGACATGTGGGGCTTGCCTCCCCCCTCTGAACTCGCTTCTCGCACTATATCACAGGATGGTTGCACTACTGCTTGCGTGCTGCACTCCAGGGATCAACCATCCAGTAGACACACTCCATTCCGTATTTCCCTATTACTAGAACTTTAGGGTGAGCACTACACACACCGCCTCCTTCGAGGCCTGCAGGCCAAAGATATCACCTTCAGATGGTGGCTACCAAGGCCTAATCCACCCCTCGGCCCCACCTTCCTGTCAACGAGATATGTTACCTCTTGGTCAAGGTGACACAGGATGACTTCTAGGTCCCACAGATAATCTCACCCTTCCTACCAGGAACTGTCCCTGACACACCTCCTACTATCCAGGGTACTGTCTCCTATAAACTAATCAAAGAATACTGCAGAAAGGACGACCTTGCTGATTGGAAATTCCTGACCCCACCCCCCTCCCCTTACTACCATTCCAGGCCATCAATGCGCCTAAATGCCTTTATAGGCCTCGACCACCTTACAGATGGAAGAATACACTAGATGCATTCTGGCAAGAGTTATCTTTCAGTGCAATCCTCATTGAGTAATGCTGACCACTCTTCCACCTCCGCTTTCTACAACTCAGTGATGAACACTTTGATCATGCATTTCTTCGCTACCACTCCAAGTCGCAAGAACTCAAGCTTTACCTGCCCAAGGTGTCCTGGATGGGTCATGGCTCTTCAGATTGGGCCAACATGGACACGATCATAGGTCTTGCCTCATACATTCCCGCTATGAATACAAATTTCCCACCCAGGATGCCAGCTGTGTTCAATACCGCTGCCCTCTCCTCCTCCATTTATGACTCAGACTCTATGGCTTTTCTTTCCTGCTTATATAACTTTCCTTGCGGTAATGATTTCACTTGTTTGATTTCCTTGTAAACTTTTTAAATTAGGCATCATGTTTGGGTCCTGAGACAGCATGGTCATTAGTTGGTGAGAACCTACACGGTTATATATTTAGTTTTTAATCTTTGAAATTAAAGGTTCTATTATGTATAGTCTGTGCTATATGCAGGTTCCTATACATTAACGGCGAATATATGAGATAATCATAAAAGTCAAAATCATCTGTTCCAGCAAGATAGGATCACTATTCATGCAATGCAACTAATAGTTCTAATAATTCGTAGTCATGAAGCATGTAAGTGTCCTCTGAAGGTGTCTACCATAAAATCTTGAAAAATTGGGACAGCTTGGCAGTAAGACGCAATGGGGAAGGCGCAATGGTGCTACATACCTAATGTGGCAATAAATCGACCTCATGTATACAACAGGCAAAAATTAAACGCGTTATACTTACTACCGGTATCCACATTGCCATTCAGTCCAACAACCAGCAGTATGATAAGCAATTCCACTCAAGCTCTTCCCGAATTGGTCCACAATGCCAAGGGTGAATTACTCTGGATATCACCATGGAACCCCAGACCCCGCAATCCCAATCAACATAAACCGGGCCCGAAGCCAAGACTACTCAGCAAGCGCGTTTTTCAACAACGTAAGCCAGTAGAACGGGTTGAGCGGAGATAGTCAAGGAAAAAAGGTTGAAGTCTTAATGTTTCTGTGGAACCATTGGATTGCAAATGATGACACTGAGGGGTCTTTCGGCGTCCAAGCTATAGGGATGCAGCGGCTTTCTTCAAAATTCCATCGAGTACGATATGTAACTGGAACCAGCCAAAGACAGTTGATATGCTTATTTTCCAACCACGAGATAGCTATGGTGGTACACATACTGTGCATAGTCACTGGTGGCCCGAATTAGAAGAGGGACTATTTGCCAAGTTCTTAGAGCGACGGGGAGAGGGCAAGGTGGTACGGCGAGGATGGTTTAGACAACAAGCAACACGGTCATTTAAGGAGTTTTATCGGGATACAACATACCTTTTTCGATTCACGGCAGGGTGGTTCAACGGGTTCCTGAATCGATACAACATCAGTATTCGATTTACTACCAATAAGGCATCCAAAATCCCAAAGGAATTTCAGCAACATATCCTAAGCTGGCTTCGCTTTAATCGTCGCAATTCCCTACCACGCAATAGCCTAGAAAGAGAACATCTAATTACATATGTGGGTCGGTTTAAGCTTAGTCAGATTTGCAATATGGACAAGACACCAATCCCATTTGAATTTCTCAATGGAAGGACCTATGTGATGAAAGGAGCTAAGACTGTTTGGGCTAAGCAAGCAAAAGGAGGATGGGATAAGAGACAAGCTACTTTAATTCTCTATGTGTTTGCATATGGCCTCCCCCGACTAATGCCTAAGCTCATTTTCCATGCTGCAACCAGAGCACAAATACGGCGAAATGAGGAGAATCTTTATGACAAGCGTGTCACCATTGAGTTTAACCCTACTGCATACAACAACGAAGGTCTTTTCTTACGCTGGATTGAGGAGGAGCTAGTCAAGCAGGAGGATTGTAAAGATGGAGGAGGGTTACTAGCTATTGACGCAGCTGAATTTCATAAAACAGAAAGGATCTTAAGCGCTCTGCGATGCCACTCAATAATTCCTAGCATGATTCCAGCTGGCGGTACAGGCCTTGTTCAGCCATTGGATATCTCTATTAATAAAGCTTTTAAAGAGCTATTGCGTGAACATGTTGAGAGCTATATGGAAGAGATAGAGCATGCAGGCAAGAAAACATGGTCAGTAGGTGACCGCCGTGTTATGACTACTATTTGTGTCAGCCGTGCATGGGAGCAGTTTTGTCTTGAGTCCCGTTCTTTAGTTATTTCTTCTTTCCGGAATGTTGGTCTTTCTTTACACCCAAATGGAAGTGAGGACCGAGAGCTCAATATTAAAGGACTAATTGCAAGTGAGCTGGAAGTCGCGGATGGACAAGAGCGAGTGGAAAATGATACTTGGGAGGAGGAGAGAACACTGGCGACCGAGTCTGACGAGTCTTAGGGTATTGAATACAAATGTTTAAATTGACTCTTGTTTTTTGCTATTCATTTTCACCTTAGTTTTTGATATCGTACTTTACCTACTTTGTAATAGATCGACATATAGTGTTGTTTTGTATTGCGAATTCGGCTGTCACGCACTGCCAAGCTGTCCCAATTTTTCGAGATTTTACGGTACCCCTAAGAATGGATTTAGATTGGATGTAGATTATATCGTGGTATGGAGATAGGTTACATCCCAGAAATAATCGCAAACACCACTTTCCAATCCTGTTTCCCTGTCCAGATGGTGAGACATAATATTGCCGTTGTGATAAACCTACATTTGATATCCTCAAAGAGTTGTGGTTAACTTTCTCCTAAGGGAATATTGTAGGTGTTCAGCTGATGTATAGCTTTGATAGTCAAACAGAGAAAACAGATATACTAGAGAAATTGTAACAACAAGTTGGCAATAAATATAAATATTTTGATTTCACATACAGAGTTTGTAGTTTACAAGCTTTTATCGGTTCCGCTTTACAATTGCGCATACTAATGCCTTCAACCCCTACAATATACTACTAGAGCCCCCTCATCTCCTTTGAAAGCTGGTTTTCGTAAGCTACATAGTCATTATGTATTCTCACAGTCTTTCAGACCCTTTCGTAACCAAGATGATATGATCTTGCTTATATTTATTGTATATAAGTATATCATCTAGGAATACTACAACACATGTATCCTGGGAGTCTTTCAAAATCATCGTTCCTATTGACTGGATGGTGGCTGGTGCATTTACCTGACCAAATAGAATAACCTTATATTTATATAAGCAGAATTGTATGCGGAAAGGAGTTTTCCATTGATACCTTCCTTCCACATAACAGGTGATAACTGTACTTCTGACGCAGCTTGGTGATAATAGTTGCTTATTCCACACTATTAAGTACTTTAGTCATCAAAGGTAGCGGATATTAGTTATTGATAGGGACTTGTTTAATCATTCCAGAGTCAACAACCAGCTGGTGTTGTCATTGTGCTTGCGGGGCATGAAGTGTTTGCACTACTGGAGGTCATATAAGGAGGGAGATTTTCCCTAATTTAACAATCTGATCCAGATTTGTTCTCAGTTCTATTAACATGTTTTTCGAGGGAGGATATATAGGTCACCTTAGTGGTAACATATCTGGTGTTAGGGTGCTGGCATAGTTGCAAGTTTGAGAAGTGGCTGGTTGACAGCTTTTTCAGGGCAAAGAGGTCTTTGTAATTGTGGTATTGTACATGTATAGGAATCCTACTATGTTCCTACTATTACTACTGACTTGATGTTGGTTGATACTTATTTGGGTTTATGCCTGTTAAGGACTACTATTTGGTTGTCCCTTCCTACTTGGTTATGACTTCCTAACTGGTTATTCTTTCCTTCTTACACTTATCACTACCCCTCCTTGCTTGTACCCATTTGGGTATCGCCATCCTTCCGCTATACCTACTAAATTTGTATAGTTTTAGCGATTTGTATTTCTTTCTTATTTGGATTCTGTTACTTGTTTTGTTATCTCCACCCTGCCGCTTTTAACCCTCTATTTTTAGAATATGGTTACCTTGTTATGCTGCCTCTATTAGGACGTTGTTAGATAGGATGTTTGCGCTTTTGTTTAATTTGCCTAGCTAGAATCTTTTGTATTTAAAAGAGCCTGTAATCTATTAAGGATTTGGACTTTCAAGCCTCACAGGACTATGATGTTTAATACTACAAGTTGAAAGGTCACTTTATTAATTCTATACCTTTTATCTTTTCTATTGATGACATATCCATCGACCCTTCACCCCTAATCCTTGTATTATCTGCCGAGTCCCTTGGGATTCTTGATATACTTGGAGGTACTTTACAGTACCTCTAGAGGGTCTACAATTATTTCATTATCCTTATCTTGATTGACAATCCGTCCAAGAAGCAAAGCCTTTCTGTCCTCCATAACCTCCAGATCCTAGAAGATTCAGATTCCTTGATCTGCTGTCAAGTGATGAGGTTGACATCCTGAATCTTCCCAGACTAATTCTTTGGGGTTTTGAATTCCTTTTATAGTGTATCCATTATTCCACCTGGTAAAGGGAATTATAATGCCGTAATCAACTATGGATGCGATCTCGAACAGAATTATATAAAAGTATTCATTTTTCACAGTTTCTAATTAAATGGGTAAGGTAAATGGTCTTCTGTGTGACAATTTGTCTCCTGTAAATTGTAAAATTGGGGACGGAATATTGGCGAGATATGCAGAAAACTCTGCAATACTTAATTTATTTGTCGTATATAATAAAAATATTAGATTCTGAATTTGCAAAACTATTATACCATATCATTTCCCACAACAAAGACTCAAAGTCATGTTTACAAAAGGTAAAGATATTGATAATGAATCAAAATGATGAAACTTAATAACATTAGTAAGGGGTTTCTGTCGGTTCAAGTTGTTCTTGAGAGGATAGTTGGTGATCAGAATAGGGTCCCCGGCATGTTTATTTAAGTAGATTTATATAGTCTATCGACACACAACCCTAGTCTCACCATATATAAGGTCAATTCTCCACTCATGGTTTATCATTGCAGGACTTCCTCAAGGTTAGCTACCTAAGTTTGCCTATCGCTCGGATAACGCAAATGCTAAGAACAGATTGGTTTTCTACAATGTATCACATTGATGACAGCAGAAGAAAAAAACAGTTTGAATCGAAGTCTGGATAGTGGAATACAGTAAAGTTGACCAGCAACCTGTTATATCTGTTAAAACCTAGTTGCACAAAGGCGATTCCATTTATGCAACCCTTGTAGTGGAACTAGTCTAGTTGACCAAACAGCAGCTATTCAAGAGACTAAATAGCTCCTCTGATAAGTGGCAGAATTGTTTTGACTAAATGGGCACAACCCATAGCCAACAGTTGGTTAAGCACCCTAACCGCGAGAATGCGGAATACCCTCAGATTCTTGTAATGTCACGCAAATGGTATAAGTCCTAGGCGATAAGCAGTTTTACAATAGATGATTTTGCTTCGAAACTTCCCTTTGTCCCTGACACCTTTATGAATATCCCGAAGGGCTCTCAGCCCTATTATACAGGTATTAGGTCCTTTGAGTAACCATGCAGAGCCATCCTGTGTCAATCCTGACAACTTGCCTAGTTTGGGTTATGCCAACACCCTTATATACCGTGCAGAAATGATAACTCCCGTGGGCCATCTAGATATATACTGTGTTACATGGCCACCTCAAGTGGCCCAGTTAGTGAGGCATTTACCAACTGTCAGACTTTGCCACCTAGGTCAATGGCAGTTAACAAACATTCTCCTAAATAATCAAAGCTGTGTTCAATGATTTTTCGCATTTCCAGTAACATCTAAGCTTGGGTAACCTGTGGTTCGCGATGTTATTCATGATCCCTAATGTATGGTAACTTTATTCCTTTATAGCAGGAATCCATTAACCAGTCTTCATAACTTACACACATGTTACAAGACTGTCCAGTGTATCCATCTATTGCCCTATCTGGTTTTCACCATCAAAAGTTCAAACAATAGGTTACATGAACCTAGGATCGCTGACTTGCCCTTTGCTTCTTACTAAGGTTTCCGAGATGCTACAACATTCCTGGCCTTCCCAGTTACCCAGTCTCTTTCAGAGAGCGGGGTACAGTTCTTAACTATAGTGGTAGGTTACCCTATCTAACTAGTGTCCCGTCTTAAGCACTCTACCTCTAATAGGGTGTTACCCTGTCTAGCTTTATTACCATATTTGACTTAGTACTGTAGTATGTTTCAATTTTATAATACCTCTGTTCTTATATCACTTTAGCAGGTCACAGATACCGTTCCTTGCCAGGCCCCCTTAAGGCCCATTGTTGGGCTGAGATTCGGTAAGCTATAGCAACTGATATCCAGTACTTTTATACCTCTCTCCTCTTCCACAAGTGTGACCTCAGTCTTAGATCTCAAATTCCGAAAGAGACTTCTTCTTTCCGCTTACTGTACTTTCATATTCAGTGATCTGTATGCTTAGAGGGATACCTTGATGAAACTTCACCAAGGCTTTAATTTCCATTTGTTTCAACATCTCGAATGGGTTCCAAAAACCTTTTTTCTCTCCTGACCCTGCCAGGATCCTATGTGTTGGACAAACCAAGTAGGGATGTGTCTTTGGCAGTTCCAAAAAACTAGCTGGCTACTAGAGCCTGCACTAAATCGCAAAGCTCTACGTGGAAAATATCAGGTACATGTAGCCGAATTGGCTGTCCTCCCTATGTGGTCTTCCAGTTATGGCTCTAGGAGTATATATTTAAAGACTGGATGGATTATCCACTGGGCTGGCAGTTCTTACTCAGAGGCCCATGTTCATATTTTTCGCTGAACCACAAACTGCCAAAGCCTCTTTTAGTCAGGCTTTTCAAAAGATTGCTCCTTGTGATTGTTTCTTCTATCCAACATCACACTCACGGCTTTCTTCGTTGTGGCTTAGATAACATCTTGTAGGGTGACATACGCAGGAGATGGTAGTCGTGTTAGATCATGCCATACCTTTGTCGCTCATGAGCCTTTACTAGAGTTACTTAAATGTCCTGTCAAGTCCATGACAAAGTCTGTCACTAGGAGCAGGCGGTTTGGATGTATTCCATGATAATCAAACAAGGACCCGGGACAGTTGGTCCTTGGGACGAACCTGTACTATAACTCAAAATGCGACAACTTGCATGACTCAGACACAGACATAATTTATCCATTCCACTACGGAAAATAGTGCAGTCCAATCGTCCAGCTGTTATGCATAATAGCTTCTTGAGTACTACTCTATCAGCTTATATGCCCTCACAGTTTAAGCTTTAGTTTCAGGATGGAAAGTGCTTGAAAGAAGCAGTTTGTCTTGAAATAATCCCTTGAGACTCATCCAAAACCTAGAAATAAATATGGTATCATAGTAGGATATAATAGATCTTGGGAGCCCAGACAATTGATATGCTTTCTTAAGGAAAATCAGAACCCGTTCTTTAAAGGAAACCTCCTTAGCGAGTGGGATAGAGTGAGAGATCTTTGAAAATATATTAACCATAACCCATATCTATGTAAATCCCTCTGGGAACAGTAAGACCACAATGAAGTGCATAGATATTCAGTTACTTGACCTCCTGGGAACCTCAATAGGTTGGAGCAAGCTAAACCTCTTGTGCCTTATTGTCTTACTTTGTTGATAGATGTAACAGGTACCAACATGTTTGGTTAACTGATTCTGCATTTGGGCAATATAAGTTTGCTTTTACTCGCGCCATAGTCTAAGGTGGCTAAAGTGTCCCTTGTAGCATAAAGTATGTTCTGCCAGAATCATTTTCTACTTAAAGACAGCCTCCTTAAGTACATATCAATGGTTCTTATCGGTGGGCAGACCCTTATCTATCTCGCGCTGTGCTTATGGAGTTGACTCCTCCTCTGCCACACCTTTGAGGGCTACATGATCTACTTGGGCTATTTCTAGTACTATCTTTGGGCTAGTAAGATATCCGACTGCAAGCGATAACCCTGCCAGGTCAGTTGCATTAGGTGACAGAGCAGGTTCTTTCCTATTGAACATTCCATTGGCAATTAGAAATAAAGGTTTCAGGCAATGGATCACCTCCCCCTTCCAGGCTGTAGTCCTGATACCGAGATAACACATCTATTGCTTTGTTCAACTGACATTCGTAGCTAACCCTATGGAAGTTAACCAGCTGAACGAATTTAGTCTCCTTCTGCTGGCTGCGATTCAAGACCTTGGTACTATTAAATTACTTCAAAATCTTGTGATCTGTATATACAACTATCAGGTGTTCTACCAAGCCCAAAAGATGATGCTATTGCTAGAATGCAACCAGTTTTGCCTTCATCTCCTTATCGTAAACATCATAGTTCACATTTCCCTGCAAGAGCTTCCTATAGTAAGAGGCTACGGAATACCTCTTTTGGTCATTATAGAGCCCCATGAGCACTGCTCCATATGGGAAATCAATCGTCAGATATGTTATAGCAAAAGAATTCAACTATTCTCTAATAGAAATTCAACTTCTTTATTCCAATGCAAAGCCCTAATTTTTGCTGTCGTTCCATCACCTGACATACAAAGGTAACGTGTACCTCTCAGGTTTCTTAGTATATTAGGATATTATCCATGTTGGTGATGACTTCCACATCGATCATATCTCTAAATAATGTATTGATCATAGTCTAGAAGGCAAATAGTATGTTAAATAGCCATTGATCCTTAAGATATATTAATATAGGCCAAAATAACTCAAGAAGGTATTTTGCTATTCGTAACCCAGTACTATCTGGATAAGATAGTAGTTATTGTTCAGATTCAGCTTGGTGAATACTGTGACTTTTCCCATCCTATCCCGAATCTCATTCATCAAGGCAATGGTTACTTATCCTTAATAGTAATCATGTTGAGCCCTTGGTAATCTATGGATAACTGAAGTGTACTATCAGGCTAACAAGGGCAGAGGATTGGGATATCAGACAGAGATGTAGGCCTCTTTATCTTCTGTTGTTCCTCCAGTACACGGATATATTCACATAAGACGTGTAAGTCTGACTTAGACATTTTATGTATTGGTCATGAAGGTGGCTTGTTCCTTCACTCAAGCTAGATCTCCTGGTCAAACTCTGTATCCTACAGGAGCATGGATATATTTCCAAGATTCAAATAATCTGCATAGTCCTTGAACTCTGAGAGAAGACTGATACTAATTTCTTGACATTTCCCTCACCTATACCTAGCCATAAATACAAGTTATACCTGACTGTTATCGTCCACTATCACCACTTCACTTGTGATGAACTATATACGTCCCTTGGTAATAAGGCAGTTTACCTTGCAGTATTCTGAATGTCACTACTAAGTTGTCATATCATAGTCATTATCAGGATTGTCCTCTTATAGCTACTAGATTGGTAAATAGCCTGCAACCTTAGTAGCGAGTGTATTGTAAAGCTCGAATCTTGTCTCCTTTGTATAGTCAGCAATCTTTATTCTTACTGTTATGGTGTCATGATTCCAGGCACCTGGCGTGTGGTTTCCACTTACATCAGAGATTTATTTTGGAGACATCTGACGCCTACATGGGAGCAGGGACTTCTTAACCCTTGAGCTACATAATAGAGCTCCTTTTGCACCACTCTCCAACAGAATTAGTGCTTCTTCATATCTTCTCTCGCGTGAAAATTCCTGTCTAAGCGGACTTTTATGTATATTGTCCTAGTACAGGGCTGTAGGCTACATACCCTATGCCACTTAGACGGACTTGCATCCCTAATAGGTTATGTTCACTTAAGGGTTATAATGTATCTCAAATTATAACAAGTATAAGTTTGGCAGTTTAGTATTAGGCCAGCAAGCATCCGGGTTATTCAACCCTGTTCAGGTAAACTTTCAAAATAACTTTCAATTGCTAATAAGGTCCTGCCTGATTGATGTACAAAAGAAACAAGATCAAATGAAACCAAATCATCACTATCGGTCTTCCCCAAGTAAAGCAATAAAGCAAGTAAATAAGAAATAGACCCTCACAATCCCAATTCAATCCAAAACTGAGACCCAATCATGCCCTGCATTATTGAATCAGCTACTATTTTCTTGCATAGAGGAGGAGACTGAACTAGTTCAATTTTCCTTCCTTTCTATAGTTTTCACCTAGGGCTAGTTGTGATGACTGGTAGTCAGCTTTGTAGTTAGAGAAATATTGTTGAAATAGCTAACCTTATTCACTAACATCGGTATCAACAGACAAGATCATAGGTGATCCACGTCGCTCGGTAACCTTTTCTCAATAGGAGTTGCCTCTATGTGTTGATAATTTGGGACAGTTGAAGTACCATGCTCAGCTTCGGAAGCAATTCCCTTTCCTGCTAGTTTGGTGGACTGTACAACTAGTTGAAAAGCGGTACAAATTCACTAGAAATGACCATAATTCCTACAATGAGAGCATTTTTTATGTGGATGGCGCTTGTCAGACAGAGTCACCGTTATCTTGCGGTATTGACCCTTATATTTTGACTATTTAACCTTGTTGGGGTTAGCTATAGCCAGTTAGGTATTTGAATTGCGATTCCTGGAAGCTCGATGGGTCTTTCGCTGCCGCATAGTGCTAGTATAACTTTAATCGCTCTGCTGATGTGGAACATAAATTTCTTTGACAACCATATGGCTCAAACATGCTACATCCTTCAGTCGTTGGCCACAATTATGCAAACGCTTCAGGTAGTCAATACATTCTTCAGGATGTGGTGTTTTTAACACCCAGCGATCTCACAATTCTTCAGTTATAGCAATGCAGTCTTTGACTATCACAATAATCCTATCAAAATGCAATTTAGTGGCTAACTGAATCTGTTTACCAAAAAGGTTATTTACCTTACCATGCTTCAGAGGGAGAATGTTCCCCTAGTGAAGAACGCGATCCCGACGAATTTAAGCTGGGAAACTGATCTTCCTGAGTGTCCGAAAACCTACCCAAATATGTAAGATCTTGGTTTGCTTGAAGGTAACACCCGCTCTGGGAGTTGAATCCTTGCTGATGTGCACAGATATACTAATATACAATTTATTTATGGCCCCTTTTTGAACTGCAAGGATTAGGCTAACCTGATCCATATCCGACAACTTGCAGTGTCGATAGTAGTCAAACCTAATCTCCACACTTTGGAAAAATCGCTATATGTCAACAGGGTCTCCATTGAACCTGTCTATCCCCTACTTCTGTGTCCTTTTTTGCCATGTCTATGATTTCTTGTTAGACCTCCAATGGTAATCTTTCAAGACTTGACACCACTCATCAGCCTCTCCCTCCTAAGTTTCAGTCAAAGGGGTAATTAGGCTGCTAAGAAAGCTGCTTAGATCTGGGAGGTTGGATGAAGAGTTATCCCTCTGCTCCAAAAGTCACAATCACAGAGCTTTCCACCTTCGCAACCCTTTCCACCACCTGGTGGTTACACTCTACCACCTGCACTAGTTTTTCCACGACAGAGTTACAAAAGTTAATTATATCCGCTAACACCATTCTCCCAAGTAGGTCCACTGGCTTCTGAGTGGGAGATCGCTTGTACAGAAGAAGGTGGAGCCGGGTGTTTTCGGGGTACGACAACCTTTTCCATGCTCCTCGGTACTAGTTGTTGGAAGCTGGAAAAAGATTAAAAAATGATCTGGTCTTCAGAACTTCAGACACATGAAGGGGTCTTTCTCAACTTCAGACCTGAGGGTGAAAGTTTTTACACTTTACCAGCTCTGGTTATTCATGGGGCATCATTGTGGAAAACATTGCCGGCATGTCCTCCCTCGCTGGTACAAGGAGGAGAACAACAACCGTTTTCAGACTGTGCCGCTGGACTAGGAAACCTTATCCTTCTACGGCTTCCAGGTGGCTTTGTGGGAATCACTGGTGCAGTCTGGGGATGACCAGTATCGGCTTTTGTGCAGTGGCTGGCAACGGCGTTGGCACTGATACCGTATATTGTCGTTCAGCTTATAAAACACTCATAGAGGTACATCTTACTAACTGAAGGGTAGTAGGTATTGTGGATCTTTATTGTTTGAGTAGTCTTTTCTCCTTCATCACTCACACAAGTCGGGATGTAGTCGCTACTGTGGCAGAGGGGCATAGAGCTTGACTAGTTAGACATGCAATGACTACTAGAACAACGTGGGAAAGCCGTGATAAACCAGGACTTCCTCTAAGACTCAAGGCATCCCTTGCCACTGCCATAAGAATTTGGTGACATTCTACATCTGTCCTTACATTATTTCAAGTGTGGTTCAAAGGTAATGGGTTTGGTATAGACCAAGGGATGGAGCAAAGCTTGATCCTTGATCTCTATTGTCAGATTCAATCCTTACTCCTTACTTCAGTGAACAATTGAGAGCCTCTTAGCGAACCTTGAGTACTTGCACTGTCATGACCTGCTGGCGGTAGGTAGTCTATCCCTTCCTGATCCAAGATATACGCATATAGAACATTTTCTCTAGAAAATAGTATGACTTGTCTACAATAAAGCATTACAGTTGGGACTATGTTTCTGCTAATCTACGTTCAACTTCATGTAAAATGTATTGCTTTAAGACTTTCTGTGTAAAATGTTGAAAAATAACAACTACATGGACTGACTGAACTTGAACCACCACAGGCTTCATTCTAGTGAATGTTTTGACTGCCCTGGGATGGAGGACAATCATCCTCTAATATCCTTAGCTACCAGGATAGGTGCTGCTGCTTGAAACCTACGAACAGATTCATACCCCAAGCCTCGCACATGTGAGATAACATTTTGGTAAATAATAGTCCCGCAATAGCCTACGGGCCGTTGTTACCAACATGAAAGAAATATTTCGCACTGGTACTTTCCATGTTGGCCTACTTGTTCTAGACAAGTATACCAGTACACGTAAATGGCACCAATGAGGTCTCTAGGAGAAACAATTCACTGGGAGAATTAAGCAAAGAGCTCTAATAGGTGCCCCCAGTAAGAGGATGGATCCAAAAGTTCCGACTATACCAAATAGTCAAATTAACCTACACCAAAGGTAAAGATATAGATATTAGAATCAAAATGAAAAAACCTAATATCTTTAGGCCGTAGCTATACCAAATTCAATTTCTTCTTGAGAACATTGTTGGATTTCAAAGTTGATTGCCTATTAGGTTGATTTAAGTATAATTACTAAGGCGATCAACACTGATCACTACTCCACCCGTGGATGAGCACACTTCTCCACCCAGTGGTTTTCGATGCCGAACTACTTGTAGGTCAGCTTTGGACATCTACGGAAAGCTCGGATCAGGAGAGTAGACCAATCCTGCTGGCTCTCAGCAAATGACCTCAATTATGTCTAGACGAGAGAAAAAACCTTTCTTAAGGAAGTCTAGTCTATGTTATACTCTGAAGTCGAGATGGGACTTATTATCAAAGTTACGAGTCACTTGCCATAAGGTGCTTGTATCTATTCTAGCGTTATAGTCAACCTGATGTACTGCACCAGGTGGCAGATATTCGAGTAACTACGGAGGTCGCCCAGTAAACGGAACTAGTTTATGGGATGAATTAGCGCTACCCATAGCCTATCTTTCGCTAACCACCACAACTGCGATAAGACATAAAACCCTCTGTTTCCTGAATCCAGAATAGTAATATATATAGGTTATAGAGTTAAGGTCTTTGAGGATAGATGTTTATTTGGACAAACCTCCTAGTCTCCCTAAAACCCGGATCACCTTTCCATGGGGCTCCTACACATCCCTTAAGGTTATTAGGTACTTAGAGTAACCTTGGGGGGCCATCTGGTATCAACTCCGGACAACTTGTCTTGATTGACGGTCGCCTAGCCCGTTAAATACCATGCGTGAACTATTTCTCCTCTCTACTGTGCTGACATATACTGTGTTTATAGCCACCTATATCAATGGCAGTTAAACATCATCCTCCAAATGAAGCCCTCATGGGTCTAATAAGCTTTCGCATTTCACGGTACTTCGCGGGTAGGGTGACTTCAAATTCATGATCCTATACGGGATTCCACAAGCAGGCTAGCTTGATCCCTTATGGCCATAATACATTATGGATTGTGCTTAATCTATACAGAAATCATCAGACTCTCCTGCGTAACAAAACGCTTGTTTAAACTAGATTACACAATCAAGAACCAATAGTTCACAAGAATCTATGATGCCCGACAGGCCCTATGCGGCTTACAAAGATTTCATAAGTGCTTGCAGTTACCCTATTTTGGCAGTTACCCTAGCTAACTCCGTTAACTAGTTTCCTTATCTAACTCTGGTTGAGGCCTACTCTGTCTAGCTAGGTTACCCTATTTGACTTGGTACCAGAATACTTTCCGTTTTTAAAGTACTTTTGTTAATATGTTACTTTTGCAGGTCATGACAAAGTTCATTGACTGGCCCCCTTGAGGTCCCTGGTTGGGCTAAGAGTCTGTAAGCTATACAATCTGAAATTCTATACTGTTAAAGATGGCATTATCCTTGTAAAGCCTGGGTGTTCATTACCACACCTGCGTTATTTCGACGATAGTGGTTCCCACAGAGGAATCAAACAAATATTTAATTAGCAAAGTTCTGGGCAGCCCTCTATGTGCAGTATTTTCCCCCTGCCATGTGGCTCTCAACAATTGAACACACACCTAAACATGCGTGAAACTCATGAAATGGCAAGATATAGAAATTTTCTATTTAATTTCCTTTAGGTGTACTGTTGATAATATAGGATATTCTCATACTTATAATAGGTTTTGGTTTACCTTTACACCAGTTACATTACTACAGCTAGGACATCTATTTTTCTTAATTTCATGGTATTAAATAGGTTATGTTACAATATTTTCATATTAGATTTCTTATCTAGTATTCCAGATTTTAAAGTAGGCTTATGCATCTTTAATGCATTGTTCTTGGTCATATAGATCATATTCTCTCCTAATATTTCACTTCCACTATCTTAGAATTAAACATATTTTGTCCAGATGGTCTTGGCACTATATTAGGGTCAAAGACAGTTTGCACATCACTGTTTTAATATGTTTTTCTCCAACTTTACCTAATTTGCCTGGAGGATGCACTTTTGTATAAAAACAGTGGTTACCTCCCACTTCGCTTGGATAGAAGAGGAACCAGAACTCTAACCAATCTGCTCTCAGATAGACATATCCTCGCTTAGCATGCAGCCTAAAGCCCTTTCTTACTCTCACAGTATTTTGAACATAGCAGTAATGATTGTGCTACTGGAGTTCACCTTTTGAACACATAATCATACAATCAGGAAAATATATTTCCCTCACTTCTTAACATTATCATTGCCTAAATGAGAAATGATTTTGTAAATGAAATTATATTTCTGAAATTTGCAGAAATACCCACAATTGTATATATTTCTGAATTTTGAATGTTTTGTCCAAATGTGGAAATAATTGCTTAAATTGCGGGTGGCAATTGTGGTTATAACAATTGTCGCACAAGTCTTCTTTTTAGGTTGTCCATCCGTGGTTTGGTTGGAAGAGTTAGGTTAGACAGCTACCTCTTGGACTAAAGTCATGCATTAAATCCTCTTAAAACATACAATGATTGGGTAGCGACTTGTGGACTTATTAAGCCCATGTAACAGCTAATCAACCTCTAATAATTCCACAAAGACACACATTCAGCACACTGTTTATTTGCCTACTTTGGGTGGTTCATTTTGTGACAAATATCGGACCCAGATGGGCATACCTGCTAGCTCAATTAAAGCATTTTGGAGAAGGTTTAAACTTTCTGTCCTTTATTGCTGTAATCTCCCCCTCCCTAGCCAAAGAGGGATCATATATTTCAACTTGGGTCACTATTGCATATATCCCAATATATTATCACTATCGCACTTGATCCCGTAGGGACATTTGATTATTTCACAATTCGGATATCTGGAGTGCTAGTATAATCGGTATTTGACCAACCCTAAGTTTACGTATCCACATCACGATGGTTGACATCTCTGGTTTGTAAGGGAATTTCGGTCTCTGTTTGGTTGTTTTCTTAGCCAAGGCTCTTGCTGCCAACATGGCTTTTCGTCATTTTAGCAAGGTGTACTTATTAAGCCGGCAACAGGTGCAACCCTATTCTGCCCTTCACTTATCCCCCACATCTTGTGCAATTCCATCAGCATTACAATTTTTCCTGTCTCTAATGCTCATCTTTATTGTTTTTGTCCATTTCTTTTCCTTTGTGTTCCCTTAGCCGTATTCTATAGTGGATCATTGTTTTGTAATTATTGTTTGCTATATCCTTGTTTGATGTTGTCCGCTTTACTAGAGTTTCTCACGTTTTCAATTGGATTATCTACTCATAGAGGGTTCTCCTATGGTAGAATCTGCAGTTCCCGTAATTCCCCCTCTACTTGGTCAACCTGCTGCATTGGTTCCCTGTTTTCCTCAGTGCTGGAGAACATCAGCTGGGATAACCGACACAGTATTTCTTCCCGAAGTTTGCTTAACACTTGGTCCTTCCTACTAAACCTGGTCAGTGCAGCATTGCTATTGAAGTTTTGGAGGAGAAAAAGAAAATTATCTATGTTTCCATCATAGATGACTTTTGACATTTTTTTTTTAGTACTAATACATCCACCAAGATCTTTATCAATCTATTCCAATTTTCTTTTTGAAAGTCATATCTTTAGAAATTTTCTGGATCTAGTATCTGTTCACCTGGTCCACCCATTACCATGCCGTATATCTCCAAGCAGGGTGGTACTCCATTCCTCTTTGTTTTCCTCAAGACAAAGACTATTGAGTGTACATAACTTTCCTACTGTCTATGATTGTGATCGAAGTAATACCAATACGCTATAAACCAGTTTTGAGCATCTTGGTGGTTATTTTCTTAAAACAAGTATCGTGATGCAGCTATTAGCTTTGATAGTTGCAAGAGGCAACTGATACGTTCGTTACACATATGGGAGATGGTACTGGATTTTCGAGTCTAAAGATGTGATGGTATATAGCGCCGGGAGGTGACTATATTGACTACAACCCACACTTGCGAGAAGTAGGATCGTATCCAGAACTACACAGCCTCGGTGAAAGATGACAGAGTAATTTATCCAAATGGATCTATTACGTATTCTGCATTCTTCATAATCTGAATGCATCTGCACATGACTGCATATATGAAGGAGAGACGGCCATCCAGACTGATCACCTGGTATTCCGTATGATGTTCGCAAATGGGCGGCCTCAATTTGAACTTAGTTCATTTGGCAAAGAGATCGAAGGCTATCTACTGGTGGAGTGCTTGACACCCTCAGACAAATAGATAGTCCGGGGGATCATTTGCTGTAGTGGGGTCATACATCTTCAGGGTCAAACAGTGTTCTCACTGATTAGACCATGGCCGAAGTTTCCAAGGATACTTCTTTTATATGGCCAACGTAAGTACTGGGAAAAGTGTATAAATAGTTAGCAGTCCCCCGTAGTTAATGGATCATCAAGCAACGGAGAAGAGACCTTAACAAAATATCTTTTTAACAAGTTATAAAGCCTTTGAGAACCCTTTTATCTTTTATCATACTTTTTACCGCGCTTTCCTGACAGTTCTGCGATTTTCTCGATACGAGCATGGCCTAGTCAATTCAACAGTACCGAATTGGCCACCCCGTAACACTATATTGTTATTCTCCTGTCACCAAAGCAACTCTATATTCTCTCTTACCCAGTTAATACTTTGACGCTCAAAGTTTTCATCAGTGCCAACATTGTGGGCACTGCCGACCTCTCAACTTTGACAACGTTTTTCCTATCTGCTGCGAAGAATACGCACTTGACCTCCGAGCAGTAGCACTTCGACAACTGGCTCGGATACAGCCAAAATATACAGAACATATCTATCGTCAAGACAGACGGCGGGTAACTGCGTTTTCAAACCGCAAACAATAATCTACCATATCCTACGTTTTGAAGAAATAATTGTTGCTGACCTTGCGGAAAAACCCGCTATTCAAGCTAATTTCTCTTCCAGTTAGCACCTGTGGCCTAGAGGCCAGACTACTGGTTATTTTATATTTTCTCAAAGAGAAATTATTTGGGTGTCTCAGCGAGCTGCCATGGCTATGGCACGGGATGTCACACCTATTCCTAGTCCTTTGGGACATGATAGGATAATCGAAGAGGATGACACGGAATCTACTCCTTCAGCATCCTTAATCCCGTCTCGAAGCCATACCAGCTCTCCCATTACTAATTTTGGTCGTCCACTATCATGAGTTCAGAAACGTGCCTAGCGAACCAAGAACACTGTCAACACGCGAGATAACTTCCAGCAAAATATTGTCTATGCATTACGCCACCTTGACCGATCCTTGAAAGAAAGTGCAGATGAGAATCACATAGTGATCACAGCACTATCACAGGAGGCCAGGCAGGGTTTTACAATGCTAGAATTACTGTAGAGCCGTATGGCCAGAGGTGAAGTTATCAATGATGCTGAGATACAGGAAGGTCGCCGTGTATTGGAACAATTGAGTGGCGACACCGAACGGGAGCACCAAAGGTTACGAGCCCAGCTTCAGGAAGAGTTCCGAAACCAACAGGCTCAACTAGAGTAACAGGCCCAAGTCTTAGAAACAAGGGAACGAATCCTGGGAAAGGCACTAATGGAACTCAATACTAAGTTGAACCAACAAGAATAGGAATGGACTAGAAGGATGAATGATCAATGAGATATTGCTGCTCAACAGCAACGAGAACAGAGTGCGGGTGTAAAGGCCTACCTAGATGCTCTGGTACTTCGATTAGTGGAAAAGACACCTGCACCAACACAGTATGGACCTAGTAATGGTAATCCAGGAGTGTCTAACCGCGGACCCACAATGGTACCAATAGAAGGTACTATTCATACATTGGAATCAGCATCAACTCCAAGGAAGGATAAAGGAAAAGGAGTTGACCGTGGAGGAAATAACCTACCACTGCCACCACCACCAGGTAACCTTGGTGATGCCCCTGACCCTGATGATGATGGGTCCGATAGTGATGGAGAGGATGGACGGGGTAGAAAGGGCGGCAGGCCGGAACGCGCTCCCCGTTTACCGTATATTCCCAGAAACGATGTACCTAAGGACAGGTTAACTATGGCTTTCCTATAACATATCAGTGGACTCTCCCGACCAGCAAAGCCAATACCGGAAACACCCTACTTCTTCGAAGGAAATCACAACCAAGATGTTCGAAACTGGTTGACAGGCTGTGAAGACTATTTCAATCGCAATCATACACTGTGGGAAAATCATGCACAGCGGATAGTTTTTTCCTTAGGGAAAACAAAGGGGAACAAAGTGTAACCCTTCTCGGAGAAATACCGGAATGTGATGGGTGCATTTGGAGGATATACCCGGGACCCAGACTATTCGACAGGGGAACGTTTTTGACTAGAAATTACAAAACAATATATCGGAATCGAGGAGGAACGACGAGCCCTAGAAGAAATGACTAAGGTAGTCTATAATGGAAATATCGACACCTATCTGCCACTTCTCGAAAATCTCAACATCAAGGCTGCTCTCACAGGAATTAGTTGGAGGGTTCGGGTGGAAAGCAAACTTCCTGAAGAAATTCTTCTCTGGTTATTTCATCTAAAGTTTTCCTCAGATGAGGAATGGATGGAAACCATATGGGAAGGTGGCATACAATAGGAGGAATTTCTGGAACGGCGGAAACTATCCAAAGGTGATCCCTCAAACAGTGGAGCATACAAGCGAAAACGCGATGTTACAGTAAAAGGGTTCTACACCAAACACGGATACACCGACTAGAAACAAAAAACCAGTCCTTCCCGATGGAAGGCAGCTAAAGGAAAACCAGTGGAAAAGAAAGGAGGATTCAATAACAAGGATGAGCATACGGACTGGAAGAATGCTCATGATGGAATCACACAAATTGTTGTCGATAAGCGAAAGCCAGAAAAGGTTTGCACTCGCTGCGGCCTCAACAACCACAATTGGCGAAAATGTCGAAAGGACATAGTGGTAGCAAGTGCTTTCGCTAAGAAACCAATGAAGGACCGACCGAAATTTTCCCGGAAACCACAGACGGCTGTTCTCGCTTTAAGAACATCACAGCCCAACGTGAACCAAATCCACAGCAACCAGCACCTCGGTTATGGGAATTATCGGACACAGAAATGTCCTAAAGGCTCCAACGGCGACGGCGATTGGGTATTCAGGGCACTAGCAATAGCGACCAGAATCGAAACTGAGAACCCTCAAGTCTAGGGTGATGAAGATCACGACGATAAAAAGAACACGAAAATTCTTCAAAAAAATTGGCATGGAGGTCCATGTTTGGATGTTGGGAACCGTCGTTCCCTGGAACCTCGGTGAGGTTCCGTAGCGTGCTTTAACTGATTGGATTCAGGGGACCGGAGGATGAGACTTCCCCCGTCAGGGAGATCTCGGTTATTTTTTATTTTCCCTCAGATTGGTTCTAATTTGAGGTTCCTGCTTTTTACTTCTTCGCAAGAAGGATCTCCTTTTTAGGCACTTGGATGTGCTTCCCATTTTTAGACACTCGGGAAATGCTGGGCAGTAGCAGGGGTGACCCCCCGATACGCTCTAGCCCTAGATGCCTCTGGTACAAATTACCGTTGTTTAATCCGCCAGAAGGGTGGATTGAATGCAGGACCCTGCGGACAAAATGAACGGGCCAGGCTCATTTTACCACTAGACCATAGCTGAACAGCTGAAATGTTTTCTGGGAAACCTCATGATATGGGCTCGGTTAACCTGAGGATGTTGTGGCAACAAAAAACAATAACAACGACTACAACTACAACGAAGGTCCCTATAGCAACCAACCTCACCGCTAATTATGGTGATGGTCAAAATGTCTTGCATGGTAACTTAACACAACTTTAAGTGCAAATATTACCGCTTTCGGAGGAGATATTCTAAATTCGGAAACGGTTACTATTTTCGGAATTTTCTGCTCTTTTCGGAAATATAATTTATTTTCGAAAATTGCTACTCCTTTAGGGTATTATCCTACAGGAAAGGCAGAGAAGTATAATAGTTTCTTTTTTTTTATTTTGCATTGTTATGGCGTTTAACTAGTCTCTCCCCTATTGACGGGGGTTTTAATTTTTTGGGAGCCCCTCGGCAGGGTGCAAAGACCGCTTGTAGTGGGCTGCCCAGAATCTTAATAATTAACTATTTGTTTAGTTCGTCTGAGGAGACCTCTATGGTCGAAACAATGCTGGCGTTGTCACGAACACCCAAGTTATACAACCATAATGTCTGCTAGGCGAGGACGAACGGAGATAACAATGTCGCATAAGCGACAGAAGCTCAAACACGAAGAGCCAAAACGCTACCAATATCCTAAAGGAACTGCACATATCTATGTGTACGGGAAACGATATCTCATAAGAGTTTTATTAGACTCTGGATCCAATATCTTTGTCACAGACGAAAATTTAATCAAGGAATTAAATATTCCTTAAAAGTGTCGTGAGGATCCGATACCCATTTTGGGTTTTACAGGAAACGAATTATCTACCGGAAGGGATTTCACCCTTCCCCTTTACCTGGAAATTGGGAAAAATAAACACATATCAAAGATTGTGTGCGAGATCGCACCAACAGGAAATTATGGAATAATAATTCCATTTGGGTGGTGGAATAATGAACATCCTATAACCGAAATTCAAGACTCAGAAAGCTGGAGGTTCGAAGCTCAGGGATGTCAGCTTTACCTCTTACCGGAGGACTAAGGTATATCAATCGAGTGGGATGAGCAGGTTCTGGAAGATCCAGAGGCAGTCGTTATTGGAAGAGTTGCAAGAGTAGATGATGAGGAAGATATAATCCTTGATACACTACCAGCACAATACCATAACTACAAAGACCTTTTCTGCCCATCAACTGCGGTGAAACTACCAGCTCATCAGACCTTCGATCATGCTATTGACCTCAAACCTGATTCCCAACCACCCTGGGGACCAATTTATCCCCTCTTGGAAAACCAGTTAAAAGCACTGCGAACATATCTGGATGATATGTTAAAACAAGGAAATATTTCCCCCAGCAAATAACCAGCCGGAGCAACAATACTTTTTGTGCCAAAACCGGATGGACATCTTAGGTTGGTAGTTGACTACCGAGGACTAAACAAGGTCACTATCCACATCAAATATCCACTACCCCTTATGACGGCACTGCGCGACCGTGTGGAAGGTGCCACTATTTTCACCAAGTGGGACCTAAAGGACGGTTACCACCTGATCCGCATACGAAAGGGCGATTTATGGAAAACAGCTTTTCGCACACGATACGGCTTATATGAATATAAAGTCATGCCATTTGGTCTGGTAAATGCACCAGCCACGTTCCAATCAATAATGACAATGATCCTGAAACACTTTCTTGATGAAGGAGTGGTAGTATACATTGATGATATACTTATATACTCTAAATCTGAGAAGGATCATGTCATATTGGTTAGAAAAGTCTTAGAAAGACTGCGAGAATACGGAATAGCCATCTCACTTACGAAAAGCACCTTCCATGTCACATAAGTGGAGTTCCTAGGGTACATTGTGGCTGTTGATGGAGTTACTATGAGCGACAGAAAGGTGGAATCAATCAAGGCCTGGAAACCACCCACCTCGGTAAAAGAAATTCAAATATTTAAGGGCTTTGCCAACTTCTACCAGCGGTTCATAAAGAATTTCTCCGCACTATGTGCGCCAATTACAGATTTACTTAAGGGTAACCAGAAGGATTTTGCTTGGGGTGAAAAGTAACAGCAAGCGTTTGAGGAGCTCAAACGTCGGTTTATCACAGCTCTGAAATTATGTCATTTCCATCCGGACAGGGAAACAGTAGTGGAAATAGATGCCAGCGATTAGGCTCTTGTATGTGTCCTTTCTCAATATTTGGACAAAAAACTCATCCTGTCGCTATCCATTCTCGAAGGTTGACACCTGCTGAACGCAATTATGATATTCATGACAAGGAATTGTTGGCAATATTAGTTGCATTGGAAGAATGGCGACACTGTCTTGCTGGGACCGATGAACCATTCACCATATACACAGATCATCAAAACCTACAATATTTTCTCACAACAAAGGCCTGGTCGGCAATACAAATTCGCACGGCTCGGAAGCTCTCTGATTTTAACTTTAAAATCATTTATCGACCTGGAACCAGATGGGGCAAAGCGGATGCTTTAAGCAGGCGGCCAGAGTACCGCCCAGAGGAGGGAGCTGAGCATGCCAAGCAGGCTATACTTCAGTCTCATCACTTTGGAAACCTACAGAATAACCGAAACTTAGTCGTCTAAGTTATATGGGAAAAGAAAACTCCGAACACCTCAGTCAGTGGTTGCCTCAAGAGGAACAGAACAATATGATAAGGATTAAAAGGCTTCAACAGGAAGCAAGAATCCTGACTCGAGGTTCCAAGCTAGTCGCCGGTCATGACCTATACAGTACCGAAAACACCATAGTTCCTGCGAATGGGCAAGTGCTCATTGGGACAGAATTGGTTATCGGATTACCAATTGGAACATATCCTCGTATTGCACACCGGAGTGGATTAGCAGTCAAGCATGGTATTTCCATTGGAGCCGTAGTAATGGATGCGGACTATAGAGGAGAGGTTAAGATCCTCCTAGTCAATACTACTGACAATCCTTTTCAGGTACACACAGGAGACCGGATAGCTCAGATGATTGTGGAAAAGGTTGATAGGAGAGAACTTCATGAGGTTATGGAGTTAGATGAAACTGAACGAGCAAGCTAAGGGTTTGGCAGTTCAGCTATAAAGTTGGAAGAAAACCAACCACAATAATGTTTCCTATATTCTGACGGAAAGCACGAATATTTGGACTCATCAGACATTACCTCACACCCGATATGCACTAAAGCACAAACACTATTGTCGAATGCAATAATTGCAAAGTGCTAAGTTAAGAAATTTTTTATAAAATTCTTGGAACGGGTAAGAGAAATGGCAAACGAGGATCCGGATTGGCTAGACAGAAAGAAGATACTGGAAAGTTTACAGAATGATGGCAAAGAAATGCCAAAACAATTGTCCCTAACAGATGTAATGCTCTACTACAAAGAACGTCTATAAGTTCCTCAAAGCGAGCACCTGCGGACAGAAATAGCACAAAGCTGTCATCACTCTAAGATCGCAGGACATTTCTGTTAAGAAAAGACTCTGGAAATTATCACAAGAGACTTTTCCTGGAAAGGAATCGCGAACTCGATAAACGACTATGTATGATCCTGTACTGAGTGCCAAAAGGCTAAGGCACCAAGACATGCACACTTTGGGCTGTTACAACCACTACAGGTCCCATTTGCTGCTTGGGCATCTACCTCGGTAGATTTTATCACACAACTTCCCAAATCTGCAGGATACACCCAGATCATGGTTGTATTTGACCGGTTCACCAAAATGGCACACTTTATTGGCTTCAAAGAAAACGCGACCGCAAAGGAGGTTGCAGAAGCATTCATCAAAGAAGTTTGGAAACTTCATGGGTTACCAACAGAAATCATATCCGACATGGACACAAAGTTTGCAGGAGAATTTTGAGAATCATTGTGCAAGACATTAAGCATCAAAAGAAAGATGTCTACGGGTTACCATCCTCAAACTGATGGACAAACGGAAAGAGTCAACCTAGTGCTGGGAGGCTACCTACAAATATTTGTCAACTATGATCAGGATGACTGGTACCATCTACTGCCGTTAGCCGAGTATGCATATAACAACTTGGTAACAAGCTCACATGGAATAACCCCTTTCTTCGCAAATTTTGGTTACAATCCTCAAACAGAATGGATGAAGGAGCGAGAAGCTGAGAATCCGTGAGCAACTATGTATGCTCACTGGATGAAAGCGATTCATGAAAAGGCAAAGGAATCCCTTGAGAAGACTCGTGAAGGGATGAACAAGTACTATGACCGCAAAGCTCGCAGTCAACCAGACTTCAAAATTTGTGACTAGGTTATGCTAAACACAAGGAATATTCACACCAAGCGACCGTCCAAGAAGTTAGCGCCAAAATTATATGGCCCGTTCTAAATCCTAGAGCAAAGAGGAAACCTTGCCTACAAATTGGAAATATCAGAGCGATGGAAAATCCATCCGGTATTCCATGTATCGCTACTCGAGCCATACCGAAAATCAGTTCGACCTAGCCGAGAACAACAACCCCTGGCACCTGAAGAAGTTGAAGGTGACCTTGAATGGGAAGAGGAAAAAATCATCAAGAGTGAAATAATCTCTTATAAGCGAAGATTGAGAGGCCGTTCACGAACGATCCAAGAACTTCGATACTTTGTCAAGTGGAAAGGATATTCCGAAGATGAGAACACCTGGGAACCACCAGAGCACTTAGAGCATGCTCAAGAATTGATTGAAGATTTTCACAGGGAAAATCCGGGAATGCCAAAGTTGGGCTAGGTAGTATCTACGGAAAGGTGTTTCCTGCTGTGGCCAAGTGATCGCAGAAGGTTTTTTAACCCTACTGGAAGGAGTACTAAAAGAAGAATTGCTTCGAGACGAAGCTTAGGAAAGGGGAGCTGATGTTACACATATGGGAGATGGTACTAGACTTTCGAGTCTAAAGATGTGATGGTATATAGTGCTGGGAGGTAACTATATTGACTACAACCCACACTGGCGAGAAGTAGGATCGTATCCAGAACTACTCAGCCTCGGTGAATGATAACAGAGTAATTTATCCAAGTAGATCTATTACGTATTCTGCATTCTTGATAATCCGAATGCATCTGCACATGAGTGCATATATGCACGAAGGACGGCCATCCAGACTGATCACCTGGTATTCCGTATGATGTTCACAAATGGGCGGCCTCAATTTGAACTTCGTACATTTGGCAAAGAGATCGAAGGCTATCTACTAGTGGAGTGCTTGACACCCTCAGACAAATAGATAGTCCGGGGGATCATTTGCTGTAGTGGGGTCATACATCTTCAGGGTCAAACATTGTTCGAATTGATTGGACCATGGCCGAAGTTTCCAAGGATACTTCTTATATATGGCCAACCTAAGTACTGGGAAAAGTGTATAAATAGTTAGCAGTCCCCCGTAGTTAAGGGATCATCAAGCAACGGACAAGAGACCTTAAGAATATATCAAGTTAAGAGGTTATAAAGCCTTCGAGAACCCTTTTATCTTATATCATACTTTTTACCGAGCTTTCATGACAGTTCTCCGATTTTCTCGATACGAGCACGGCCTAGTCAATTCAACAGTACCGAATTGGCTACCCCCTAACAAACTTGTTAGAAAGAAGCTGCTAACCTGTACTAAGGTAGATGGTTTACCAGACTAGATTGTATATCAGTAGCCTATTCAAGCCTTTGACCTTGTTCCGACTTATATATCCTCTCTATCACTATCAGACCCAAGAAAATCATCTAAGCTGGGGGCATTACGTGTATTTCCTACTGGTGCTGGCACTGAAGGGATATTTCCTCCATAGTCGCCTCCATATCATTTATCCTTCCTAATGGTACATGTTGTTTGTTTTGTCAAAAAAAATACTCTCTAGAGACACAATTGATTGTCCGCAGTTGGATGGTCTTGGATACCTTTCCATGAACCACTGACACCCCTGGACTGGTGCTACAGCTGCTTTTTCTGCCAACTGTGTTACTAGAACATCTATTTAGACCTTTTTAATAGTACTCTATTCCCATTGTAGTTGAACTGTTATTTATAGTTGCTTATTCATCATTCTGGTCGAAGCCTTTATCCTTTTAGTTCTGCTTATTGTCTAGTTCCAGTAATCCCATTTCAAAGATTTGGTCCAATGTTTCGGAGATCTGTGCGTGTTGCCTGTCTTAAGCCTGTTGGTGCACTAAGTCATGCTGTACCTTAGATCATAAGCTGTGCTGCTCCTGTTCTTTGTCGCTACTCAATTGTTTATATGCACAGCTACCACAATCTCTCTCAGCATCATTCATAACTTTACCTCTGTCTAATTGGCTTTGTAAAAATTCACAGGCTTTAAAATGCTGCCTCGCCTACTGCGATAGTGGTGTAATTACTATATGATTCTTAGCTGCAATTTCTTTCAATGATCAGTCCAGAGGGCATTATACAGGGACCACATTTTACTATTAGTTATTCACCGTCTGGACATACTTGTAAGTTCGCTTGAGATGTTTCTGTACTCTGAATAGTCAACTACACAAACTGGTAAGGGAAGAGCTGGTGCAGCTTGGAGTGGGAATAAAGCATGCGGAAGGAGTAGATACTGTATGATCCTCTAAGATAATGCGGTCTGGTCCCAAACAGGTCAAACCAGGTGTGTTAATATGTGCCATGATCATGGCCACTTGCTTACATATACAGATATTTATCTATAACGGTTTAGGGAACCAAGATGGTTCAACAGTTTCAAAAAAGTGGTATTTCTGGAATGTCAGCAGCAAGTATCTCTTTAACAGAAGGTATGGTGGATTATTGTTTCCACTGTGTGAAAGCAGTTATACTGGTACTATCATCCTACCAGATATATTCGTTATATTGTCCATGTATGTGATGTCGCTATCGTAGAGCTACTGCCCTGAGGTGGTGCTCTTTCACTACGCAATAGATAGTAAATATGTTGGCAAAGTTTAGTGGTCGACTGTGCCCACTATGTTTTCATGGATGAAAACTTTCCTAGTAGTGGTATTCTCTTGAGATGAGAAAATGTGGAGTTGCTGGAGTGACAGGAGGATATCAAGTTAGTGTTATGGTGTTACCAATATGAGAAATAATACAAATTATATGATAAGATAGTATGGAGAGCTGGGATATTACTATATAATTACAACCCATGTTGGCCAGAATTAGAGTCTAAATCAGATCTCGACAGCTCTAGTGAAAGATGTAGAAATCTATATAAGGAGGACAAATACACATTATAATCCGTATGCATATGCACTGGACTGTATGAGGGTGGTTCATTTGGCTCTTGGATTGAATACTATCCAAGGTTATAGTGCTCGACACTATCGGAATGTTTGAGAGTTTATCGGATAATATGACTAGGTAATGCATACATCTTCAAGGTCAAACAGGGTTTCCACCTTCCCTGAGTATGACCTTGGGATCAAAGTATACATTATATTTGAATAACACAAGTACCATGAGAATTGTATAAATAGCAAGATGTACACTACAGTTATGTGATCATCAATCAATGGAGCAGAGACCTTAACACTATATGCGGTTAATCCGCTATCATGTTATCAATCATAGAAGCCCTCCCGAATGAGTATCTTTTGTCATGCTTTTATCTGTTCCTTCCTGACTGTTTTCAGGATTTATCAATGCAAGGATAGCCGTCGACTTTCTCTATTACTGAAGTTGCTAGCCTGTAACACTATATTGTTATGCTCTATGCACAAAAGCTGCCCAGATTTCTCATAGCTATTTCTTCTTATTCAAGATGAATACCACAACATTCGAAATTTCTATCAGTCGAAACCTTGAGAGCTCAATCGTGAAATAAACTTTAACAATATATTTGCAATCTGCTGTGTGGACTACACACACGACCTCAGGAGAATTGCACTGTGACATCTACCTGCTATACCCTAAAAGTATTGTGAAAAACTATATCATCTAGAGAGACGGTTATTATCAGCATTCACCAAACACAAATCATAATCTATCCAAAAGTATAGGCAAGATCCTCCACTCAACCCAAATTCATCAATATCAATTGTTGAACCTCAACTCAACCAACCAGTGAGATATATATGAGAAACTTCTTTATCAGTACAAAAGATCCTGAGTTTCCATTTGTTATCTACCATTCATTGTAAACAAGAGATACTGTCTGCTAACCGTGTGGAAATTCTACTATGTAAAATGGTTGATTTATCTTAGTTGACTGACCCATTTTTGTTCCATATAATAGAGGGCTTGACAAAAATCCGATCCGACTTTCATGAGAAAGGCTTTGTTTGGCATGAATATCGTGAGATGGATTTTGTTTAGTGCAATATTTCTACTGTTTGCGACTTTTGTCGCTCAAGGTCAAAGAACTGTCAATTTTACAACTTTCCTATACGGAAACTATTAATGTTTCTAAAGTAAGATGCAAGGGCAATAGCACATGATGAAAAACAAGTTGAGACTCTTGTAGGGTCCGATAGGATGATTGAAGAAGACGATGAGAAATCAACCCCTCTACAACCTTAATTCCAAACTAAAGCCTGCCTAGCTCGCCTATTGCCAATTTCGGGCGACCACTCTCCAAAAGGCATAAACATTCCAAACGAGCTATTAAACCAGACAGTACTTAAGATAACATCCTGGAAAATCTTGTCTATGCATTGTGCTCCCTGGACCTATCCTGGAAAGTAAGTGCAGATGAGAATCATAGAGCGATTTTAGCCTTATCACAGGAGACCAGTCAAAGGTACACAATACCAGAATTATTGTTTAGCCGCATGGCGAGAGATACAGTTATCACGGATGTTGAAATAAAGGAAGGTCACTGAACACTTCAACTAACGTTTGGCTATACAAAGAGGGAGCTGTAGGGGTTGCATGCTCAGATGTAACAAGAATTCCCACACCAACAGGCACAATAGCAGTAAGAGGCACATTTCTCTGAATGCTGGGATCGAACTCATCAAAAGGCTCTTATGGACCTAAAACCTAAATACCATCAGCATCAAGAGGACTGGACCTGAAGGATGAAAGAGGTTCAAGACAGTGGGGCCTAACAACTAATGCAACCTGCAGTTGGAATCCAGACATTCCTTGGTGCACTAGTACCTCAACTGCAGATAAACTAGGGGCAATATTCACAGAGCGTGTAATTGATGATAGTGATAAAAGTGTGTCAAATAGGGGCACCAATTGATGCTCCCGTAACCATATACTTTTCTGAATAAAGAAGGTGTATCAACCCCTCTATAGGATAAAGTAAAAGTAGTTGATCGAGGTTGAATTAAGCTACTACCACCAACACCACAAGGTAACCTTAGTGATTAACCTGACCCGGGTGATGATAGGTCCAATAGTGATGCAAAGCATGGACACAGCTGACTTGGCAGCAGGCAGGAATACTCTACCCGTATACTGTCTATTCTCAATAAAAATCTACCCTAGCATGGATGAACTTTAGCTTCCTGAGAACGTATCGGTGGACTACCTCCACTTGAAAAGCTCATTGCGGAACCAGTTTACTACTTGAAGGAATTGATCATCTAGATATTTGAAATTGGTTAATAGCCTTTGAAGATTTTTTTGAGAACAATCCTAAACAGAGGGAAGATAAGGCACAGCGATTAGTTTTTAGCTTAGGGAAAGGAGAACAAAGGGGAACCTATCTGGGAGAAATACCTGAAGGTGATGAGTGGATTAGGTAGATACGCTGGAGACCCAGGAAATTCCTCTAGTGATGATTTTCGTAAAGAAATCAGAAAGCGATATATGGGCATCGAAGAAGAAAGACAAGCTCTCAAAGATATTACTTTGGTAGTTTATAAGGGAAATATAGACAATTACATTATGCTACTAAAAGATCTTACCAACCAACCTGCACTTAGTACAATCAGTTGGACGGTGCATGGAGAATGCAAACATCTGATGCAATACTGTGAAGGTTATCCAATGTGAAATTCTCCTCTGATATAGAGTGGATGGAAACTATAAGTGTGGTTAATGACAAGGGTAGGAATTTCTGCAATAGCGGAAACTATCCCAAGGAGAAACCTTGTTTAGTCTATCATCCAAATGGAAACTTGATGACACCAATTATGGCTCAAATACCTAAGAAGGATCTACCAACCAGTAACAAAAAAACTAACACCATGTGATAGAAGGCAACCGACACTAATCCACTCACAAGGAGAGTGGGCAACAAGAACTAGGAAGAACCTACAGACTAAAAGAAGGCTCAAGATTTGTTGAAATTTTCAATTTAATTACCTTTGCGTGTATCGTTGTTAATATAGGATATTCATATACTTGGTGTGGGTTTCAGTTTATCTGTACACCATTTATATTAATACGGCTAGAACTAATATTTCTCTATATTTCTGGATATTGCAAGGTTATGTTAGACGATTTTGATCTCTGTTTTCTTATCTGGTTTTCAGGATTTTACTCTTCTTTTATGCATCTTTTATGCATTGTTCCTGGTCAATTGGATCATATTCTTTCATAATATTTCCCTCCCACCATCTTAGAATTACGCATACTAGTTCAGATTTTCGTGGCAGGATATCAGGGTCAAACACAGTTCGCACTGAGGTTTCTTACTGTATTTTCCCAATGTTTATTTCGCTTAGGTAGAGGATACACCTTTGTATAAATACGGTGGTTACCACCCTCCTCGCATAGAAAGAACAAGAACCAGAACTCTTACCAATCAGCTATCATACATAGCTCTCTTCACTTAGTGTGCAATAGAAACCCCTTGGTACTTCCATAGTATTTTCCATATGGCAGTAACGATTGTGCCACCGTAGTTCACATATTGAACAAGATTAAATCTTACAAAAGGTCATTGATAAGTGAAAATAGCCTAAGGAATATTCTCATTGTGGTCTTAACAACTATACATGCTGAAAATATGCTAAAGATATACTGCTGGCTAGGGCTTTGGCTAAATAGATTATAAACAACTGTCTGAAATTGCCATGAAAAGTGTAAACAGCCACACTATCACCAAGACTGAATATCCTAACCGTTAACAATATGCAATACGGATACTCAGCACAGTTATGGAATTATCGGATACTAGAATGTCTCCAATAGCAGCAAGTATAAGGTGATAGGGAATATGGGGTACAATAAAACTGGTGGCTGGAATGGAAATTGGGGATCCCTCTAGCCTAGCGAGTGGGAATTTCCGGCTTTCACAGACACTATCCGAATAGGAGCATGTAAAGAGTTGTCCCTTAGCCCATAAGTCCTTTAGTGAACACATTTATGAGACAAACAATAGTGGACCAAACCTTCTGAAGAATGACAAATGGGAATGGTTGCCTTGTTGATTCTGAGACACAATCAAGTATAGCCCATTTTTCAATGATAAACAGTACTATAACAAGTATACTAAAAAAATGAAAAGTACTGCAGATGAAAAGTGGCGACATTATCTTCAGAAAAATGTAAACCAAAATGTGGGCCAAATTAGAGGACCATGCAGTGGGTTCACTACACTATTCCTGGCGCAAGTAACTGAAAGAACTTAAAATACTTTATTAGTTTTATGGCTTTAGTTTACTTGCAACCACTGAGGGAGAAGTGGTTTTAGCTCCCCAGTGACCACACTGTGCTTGAAGCCATTCAGGGAAATGACCGCCAATTAGCATGTTTAAAACTCCTGCATTCTTATAGTTTGGTATACAGTAAAAGTCTAAGAAGGACAGCCTAACAGCCTATGAAGTCACCAGACAAGAGATAGATTGGGTTTTGTCCTAACAGTACAATTATCCTAAGCATTTGCCTGGGTGGGCTTTGACTGCATCAATTGTCCATATTCTTTAAGCTGGCAATTACCAAATCCCACCACCTAGACCATGACCCCAGGAGAGCCCTTAAGTAGTACAAGGAAACCACCTCTTGTCCTGTAATTTCCAGAGTTTTGAATGAAAATACTCAGGATTCAGGGGCTATTATTTCCAGGTTAGGATATGCTAATCCAAATTGAGAAACAGTTACCCTTTTCAGAATTTGACACACCTTTTAGAAACCAAGTTTATTTTCTCTAACAAACTACCTTTTTAGGGAATAACCCTTAGGGAAATAGCTAAGTTTATTTAAAAAAAGCAAGCACATATTACTGATAACTATGGATATGAGTCATAAATTAAGGAAGTACCGCCCAATTATGCAGGTGACTTCATTATTAAACATACAGATTTTTAAATTTATGTGAGACACTCAGCATGGGGTAATGACTAGTTGAATTGGGCCGTTCTGAATCTTTATAATGATTTTATTCCATTCTAATTCGTCTGAGGAGACGTCACACGTCCTAATGATACTGGCCATATTACAAATTGGCATCGCAAACAGCGATAGAGTCTTATGAGTGTGTACCAACAGATATAACAAGGTCGCAGAAGTGACAAAAGATAGATCGTAAATAGCCTAAACACTACCAATGTCCTGAATGCGATGCACTTATCAATGTGTATAGAAAATGTAATTACATAAAGGTCTTATAGGACTCTGGATCCAATATTTTTTACATGCACGAAAAGTTATTATAGGAATTGAAGATTCTTTATGAATCTCGTCATGATCCTATACCTATTTTAGAATTTATATGAGATAAATTCTTTAGTGGAAGGCATTATACCTATCCCCTCAACTTGGAGAAAGGAAAAAATAAACACTGGTTAAAAATGATCAGCAAAATAGTTTGCACAAAAAATTACTAAATAATTATTCTGTTTGGGTAGTAGAAAAACAAACATCCAATAACGGGAATTTATCACACAGGAAGCTATAGTTTATAGGCTCCAGGATATCACCTACATCTCTTACTAGAAGAAGTAAGTATATCTATCCGAGGGGATATGGAGGAATTGCAAAACCAGGGGCTAGTAGTTTTTGGATAATTTGAGAGAATAGATGATGAGGAAGTCCTAGTACTTGCTTCAGTTCTTGCACACTACCCTGACTACAATAACCTTTTAGAATTCTCAATTCCGGCCTACCTACTATCTCTTCTAATCTTTGATTTAACTATAGACCTCAAACTAAACACACAACCACCTTTAGGGGCAATCCACCCTCAGTCAGCAAAACAGATAAGGGCACGAAGAGAATATTGGGACGACATGTCAGAACAAGGAAAGTTATCTTAGTGCAGCTTTCCCCCCTGAGCACAATTGTTTTATGTTCGCCAAATGGATTCAGCCCTCAGAGGGGTAGTAGATTACAAGGATTGAACTTAGCCACCATAAACAACAAATAGCTTCAATCTCAGATGACTGAACTACTCGACTCTATTCAACAAGCAACTATTTTCAAGTACCATGACCCTAAAGATGGATATTATCTAATCCGAATATAGGAGGGGGATGAATGGAAAACTGGATTTCACCTGAGATATGGCCTATATGAATACAAAGTCAAGCCCTATTTACTACTTAATGCACCAGCAATATGCTACTTGATTATGACTAGGATCTGCAAGGATCTCCTTGATGAAGGGATACAGGTATATATTGATGATATACACATATACTCTAAAACTGAAAAAGATTATCTCATATTGGTTAAAAAGGTACTTCAATGACTACAAGAGTATCATATGGCCAATTCCATTACAAAATTCACCTTCTAGGTTAAATCTGGAAAGATTCTCAGGTATAGAGTGGCTGTTAATCAACACACTATGAGCTAGCTCAAAGTTGAATCAATCAATGGCTGGAAACTATGTACATCAGTTCAGGATATTCTAAGCTTCATAGAATTCCACAATTTTTACCAAGATTCATAAATAATTTCACTGCACCAGTTGCTCCAATTAGCGATTAACCAATGTGAAATGCACAGTAAATGGCTTGTGAAGAAAAATACCATACGGCTTTTGATGAACTCAAACAACCTTTATTATATTCCCAATATTGGATCCCTTTCATCCTGATAGAGAAACTGTAGTAGAAATAGAGACATAAGGTTATACTCACAGGTGCGCTCTTTCTCTCTACATGGATAAGAATTTGTCACCTGTTAACGGCCATCCTAAGAAGCTTAGTCCAGCCTAATACAACTATGATATTCAAGATAAGGAATCCTGGTAGTAGAAGATTCATTAGAGGAGTGGCGATACTACCTGGTAGGTACTGATAAACCTTGCACCATATATCCTGATAATCAAAATCAAAAATACTTCCTCACAACAAAGTACTGGTTAGCATAACAAATAAGGTGGGCACAAAAGTTAACTCATTACAACTTTAAAATAACTTACTGACCAGGAGCAAAAGGAGGCAAACCTAACGCTTTAAGCATCCAGTCAGAGTACCACTCTAAGGAGGGAACTGAAGATGGTAAGAAAGCTATACTCCTGTTACATCACTTAGAAACACGAGAGGATAAGCGCAACTTAGCCGTCTCAGTTATATGGGCCAAAAGTATTTCTGAAAAGCTCTGGCTAATATTACCCGAAGAGTATGGGAACAATACAATTACAATAAAAAGGTTACAATATGGAGCAAGAATCCCAACTTGAGGTTAAAAGTTAGTGGGAGGTTACGACCTATACAGTAGCTAAGAAATCATTGTTGCACCAAATGGGCAAGTTTGTATATGGACTGGACTAGCTATTGGACTCCCAATTTGAACATATGCTCATATTTCACATCCCAGTAGATTGGCAGTCAAGCATGTTATAGCCATAGGAGCCAGTGTAGTGGATGCAATCAATTTAAGGGAGGTTAAGATCCTTCTAGTCAACACAACTGACAATCCTTTTCAGGTACTAATAGGAGACCACATAGTACAAATGATGGTGGAAAGGATTGATGATAAAGAACTTAATAAAGTCATGGAGTTAGATGATACTAACCAACCTAGCACAGGATTTGACAGCTCTGGAATAGAGATCTAAAATACTCTGCCATTATTATGTTTCCTACATGCTGATGCCAAACACAAGTACCTAGACTCAACTGATATGGCCTCACACCTAATATGAACTAATGGACAAACCTTAATCTCTACTATAATAATCGAAAAGTGTTGCATGAAAAAATTTGTTATCAAGAACATGGCACGGGAAGAATTGAAGGCTCAAGGAGACCTGTGGTGGTTGTACAGGAAACAGGAGGTACAACAACTAAGAGATGTGGGTAAGCAAATACTTAAAGGATGGACCCAGACTGATGGAATACTGTGCTAGCAAGAATACTTTATATGTTCCAAGAAGAAACCAGGCAAACGAATTTTGCAATAGCGGGTGGTAACTCAAAAATTGCTAGACACGTTAGTCAAGCAAAAGGTTCTACAATTTATAATAATGGATTTCTAATGGAAAGGAATTACCAAAGGGATAAATGACTAAGTAGCGTCATGTACAGAATGCCAAAAGGCCAAGGCACTAAGACATAGACGCTTTGACCTACTACAACCATTATAAGTACTATTTGTAGCTAGGGCATCAACCTTGGTGGACTGTATTATACAACTACCCAAATCCACAGGATATATCCAAATCATAGTTGTATTCCAGCAATTAACATAATGGCACATTGAATCACATTAGACGAGATTCCGACAGGTCAAGATGTCACTCCTACATTTAGCAAAGAAATTTGGAAATTTCATAGTCTACCAAACGAAATCAACTTAGATATGGACACAAAGTTTGCTAGAGAATTTTGATATTCCTTATTCAAGATGTTAGTATTAAAATGGAGAATGTCTTTAGCGTACCACCCTCAGACTGATATACAAAGGGAAATGGTCATCCAAGTGCATGCTGGCTTGGTTCAGATATATGTCAACTACGATCAGGATGACTGGAACTACCTTTTACCATTAGCCGAGTATGCCAACAACAACATGGTAACCAGTGTACATAGAGTAACCCCTTGCTTCTCAAACTATAGTTAAACTCCTCCTACAGAATGTATAAGTCAGTGTGAAGTTCTTAATCCTGGAGTAACTGTAAATAATTTGTGGATAAAAGTGATTGATGAAAAGGACTAAGAATTCCTGGAAAAAACTCATGAAGGGATAAACAAGTACTTTGACCCTAAACCTCGTAGTCAACAAGAATTCAAAATTGGCAAGTTGGTCACGCTATATATGAAGAATGTCGATACCAAAAGACCATCCCTGAATAGAGGGCCAAAGATCTGAGGGCCTTTCAAAATCCTGTAGCAAAGTGGAGTCCAAGACTACCAATTGGAAATTTAATAATAATGAAGATTTAATCCAGTATTCCTTGTATTACTACTTGAGTCATAAGGAAAGTCAGTTCGACCTGGCCGAGAACAACCACCTATGGCACCAGAAGATCATGAAGGTACTTTAGAATAGGAGGTGGGAAAGATTATTGAGGTTTAAACAAATGTCTTACAAGGGGATTTTCAGAGGATCTTCACAAACTAAGACTGAACTACGAACTTTGTCCAGTGCAAAGGGCCTTGAGAGGATGAGAACAGATGGGAACCAATGTAGCACAAATAGAATACTCAGCAATTGATAAAAGATGATCATAGAGAAAATCCATAGATAGCAGAGCAGGGCTAAGTAGTATATACCGAAAGGTTTTCAATACTGTAGACAAGTTATAGCATATGTTTTTAAACCCTACAGGGTGGAGTACTAAAAGGTTTTATTGCTTTTGTAGGAAGCCTGGAAAGGGGTAGCTGATGTTACCCATCTAAGAAATAGTACAAATTATATAATGTGATAGTACATATGGCCACGAGGTTATTATATGATGACAACTCATGCGGTCAAGAAGTTTTGTCTTTACCTGAGCTGCTCAGCCCCTGTGAAAGATCTGATAGTTTCTAGAAGGAGGATTAAGAATCTTGATAATCCGGATATATGTCTCCCTGAAGGCCTAAATGCAACAGAGACGGCCATCTTGACTGATAAACTGATATTCTGTAAGATGTTGGCAAATGGGCTACAGTAATTTGAATTTAATTAATTAAGCCAATAGATTGAAGGCAATCCACTCCTGGGGTGATATAATGATACTGCATATATATGGGTAATATTTTTACCTTGAGACTTGAAAAAATAGCTTGCAGTCCGCCACAGTTTAAGGGCCACCTCCACACCCTCTGTTTTCCATTGGCTTAAATTCTTGCCCTTTCTACGCAATCAAAACTTTGCTTTTCATCTGGAAATGGCTACCAGACTCCAAATCCAGCCCTTAACTTTACCTTCACTGTTTAGCGACATATCCCCACTCCATGGGTAACTGTGATGGCTCCTGCTTCTCCTAGCCCCTACAGCTCTGCCTCATACACCCAGCACCTCACAGCCCTCTACCAAACACAATCCTCACATGCCAGTTCACCAGGTCTCATCCATCACCACCTGCTCGCTGCCCTCTAGCTTCTGGACACTATGGTCAATCAGTTTAGCCTAGTGCCTTAGACTTCCCCACTTTTCACAACTTCCGCCTCCACAACCTCTCCGCTAGTGAGGCCACTATCATTCCACACCTGTACAATGCCATTTCTGACATCACAGAAGTTGTTAGAAAACTTGCCCCTCAAACTACTCAGGTGTATATGATCTCCTTGGCTATCGCTACCCTTGCGGCTCCCTCTATTACAGTCCCTACAGCTATTGCAAGTTTGGAAGCCATTAACTGAGACCTCTACCAACTTGTCATAGCAAGAGCCATTGCCAGGCAACCAGCTCCTCCTTCTCTGGTCCTTTCAAGCCACCCTCCTGCTTGACCTAGGTCACTCCCCATTATTGATTGCCAATATGTTCATCAAGCATATCAAGGATCTGACCATGACCTTCCTTAATATGCCACTATTGAGAAACCGTGGTATGGCAACCCTGCCACATTCGCTGTCCGCCCCCCACGCTCCATGGAATCCCACGCGTACAAGGCTGTCAAATACTGTCTTGTAAATAACTTTCGCTCTACTCCTACTTCACCCAATATAAGACATGCCTGCACCCATTGTGGCCCTACCAGTAAATCCTATGCTGCATTTGCCGCCAGCAAGTCCTCTGCACCCTAGGCCGTAAGCTAACGGAAAAATCCTGCCAGACCTACACTGGTTGCAGCTTCCAACCTCAGCAGCCCAGAGTCTAGATATACACTGTCATTGCCTTGCACTTAGCCTAGATCCTTCGCCCCTTGGACCTCTGCCGTAACTCACGCAGAGGCTACCCAAATACTGGTGACCGTCTTTGGTCCCATCTCTGCCTTCCTCCGGCAAGCCCACTGCCCCATCCCTTTCTTCTCTTCCCCCCTAGTTAATACGAAAAGCGAACTCTCCCGCCTAGTCCTGTGACCCATTCACTTCATCTACTGTCCCATTACCCTATTATGAATTCATGAATAACCACCTTAACCAAGGATTCCCTGTATGAAAAAACACATACTGCCCCTCCTGCCCCACGCCAAATGAGGTCCAACTGGCAAACTATAGCCTACCTACAGTCTACCTCCCTGAGGACCAAGAAGATATCGTTCCACACCTGTCTTGGACCGTCTGCAATGCAACCGAGTTGACAACAACCAACTCAACACCCTTCCTTCAATCCTAAAGTATGTAACTTTTCTACAAATCACCTGGTATAGCATAGCGAACTTAAGCCCAGCCAGGGACCTTGACCAAGCCTAGTGATGATCAGTATCATGGACGTGCAAATGTGTCCTAGTAACTAGAGGTACTTTAAATGAGAAAGGACCTAGGTACACAGCTCGGTAGGGTGACTTAATACGAAAGGGTAACTATGATCCTACCCTGGGTAGTGAAACAAAGTTTGACATAGTATCCCTGTAAGATTATTATACAGGGAAACCAAGCAAAGCTGAGTAACCTGCTGCAGGAGTTAGGGTGTGTGACTTAGTACCAGTTTTAGAAACTGTAACTGGCAAGGCCGGGTAACTAGAAGAATAGATGAAAGATTGTTAAGCTGCTTACAAGCTCTGAGGTAGGCTATGTTCATCTAACCAGTTGTTTTATTATGATTGAATCGGGTGTAAACAATTGAGTCACTATACGTTACTCTCCAGATATATGTTGGGATTTTAGTTGGACTTGCTAATCTATCCTGTATATTAAATGACGAGGCTAGACCAGCTCAAGGACTAAGTGGAGACATGTGAACCTCAAGTTTCTCTACCTTCAATGTTACGCGAAATGCCTAAAATCATTAAAGACATCAGTGGTTCATTTCGTGTGTGTTAGTAAACTGCCATTGAGATAGGAGGTGAAATGTAAAAGTTGGTTGAAAGCTAAGCAAAATGGACTCCGGGAGGTGGTCGTGTAACACCATAAATGTCGCCAGAGTCCAGCAGAGAAATCAGGCCGACAGAGTGCATAAGGGGGTGGGTAATTGCGGAGCGATGAAGGTTGTGTGTATATACATCAGATGGAAGTCCGTGTGTATTCTAAGTACTTAATATCCCTGCAAAAGGTGTGGGATCTACTGGTGTTTGTGATTTGGGAGTTGGGAACAAAGGAAGGTTTCTCACAATAATCCTCTACTGTAGAGTAGCTTATATACTAGGGGCAATACTATATCTGGGACATGTTATAGAAGTTAGGGGAAATTTCATGTTATCACAGTTGAGGTAGTTAACATATCATTGGTTATTGGTAGTGCCAATTTACCCAACACAGTAGTGTCACTTGCAGGCATGGCCAGGTAGTTGCTAGCCTAGGCTCCAATAGGCCAGGTAGAATAGGTGAACTACAACACTTGTATAGACGGATCACCACTGGACAAAACAGAGTCTTAAGTGAGAAAACGAGTACCATGTCCCGTTGACTATAGTCCAAGGACAAGATTTTGATCTGAAAGGATATGCTCTGCCACTGGTATAGTTTAGATGCATTTCAGAAAACTAATCGAATTGGTGGGCTCTAGTTGTCGAAGCCTTCTACAGACTTCCGGAGCTCACTCAGGGGAATTCTTGCATTGGTAAACGGTGTGTGGACTAGGCTGCCCATTCATAGTCAGTGTTGGGATAGGTGTCAAGTACCCCTATAATTCTACTTGCATAAGTGCAATTGGTACTCTGCTCTTAAAACATACTGTCCTCTTTAGTAGGACTTTGATTTGATTCAAGCTCTAGCTTAACGAAATTAAGATTTATCATCTTGATTCAATTATATATCTCTTTGCCATCCCCGAACTTTACTTACAGTCTTTGGTGCAGTTGCAACCATATGATCCCTCTTTGTACAGTGTGCCCCTCTGCCATACCGATATTTGCCTTTTCTCATGACCGCTTATCGTCAAAATGGAATACTAATGAGTTTAAATTATGCAATGCCAGAAGTGTAGGCTTTACGGAAACTCCTTCCTTATATACATGGCCACCCTCCCCATCTATCCCCATTATGCTCATGCACATACGCAAGCGCCCGACACCTTCTCCACTCCTGCATGCCCCAAAGGTGGAAACACCAAGTCAGTTGCTAGATGCAGTCCTGCCTCCCTCTAAGGTGCTCTAGCTATATAGGACCAAAATGTGGCACTGACCATTCCTTGCCATCATGCCCTCATCCTCCCATCTAGTATGATGCCCTCTCTGTCTCTGACCATGCTAATGCACCTAATGTGAATATAAGTCATGATGCACCCCTACTACCCGACCGACCCAGGACTCTATTCCCTCCAACTACCGCCACTGATTTCACCACCCACCACCATGCATTCACATAAACTGGCCCCCCAGCTGACCCTCGCCCCATGTCTTTTGCCCCAGTCTACCCCACCTGGCACTCTAGCTCTCCACTTCCTTACCGCCCCTTAGGGCATTACCGGCCAATCAGTGCCCCATTGGACCCCCCTGCTTTGAAGGAGCTGGTTGGCACTACCCTCACCCTCATTCCTCACAACTGCCCTGGGAGCCACAATCACGGTTATTTCCGTCTTCAAAAGCCTCTTGGCTATCACCACCACCGCAAAGATGGTCTGCCTTCAAGATCCTATAGTCTTCCTCCACTACATAGCAATATGTACCTTTTATAAATCGTTTACTCCACCTACTACTAATGGTACCAAACCTAAGGTTGCCATTTATGGTCTACTAGATTTCTTTGATGGTTTTGAGTGGGTAATAGTTTTTTTTGACCCTCTAGATGATATGGAGATTGATATTCGCTGCCCCTCAAGCATTTTTTACTCTGCTCATAAGGTCTTGCATGGTTACAATACATTCTCCACCACTCCGCAGATTTCCAACCTACATACAGTTAACCCACCCTCCTTGTTTAGGGAACATGCCATCACTACACTACTGGTTACTGAAATAGACCTCCATTATTGTATTTGTACCACCTACACCTCCTCGCATAAAAGTAAATTTACCCAATGCTTCACCTATATCGAGCTAGGCATATAGCTCTGCTATTTACTTTTAAACCCAGCTGATATATTTATTAGTTTATCCTTCTAAAGGACAACCAGACCACAAGTAAGCAACCTTGCCTGTCTGAATCCCTCTTTGACCCCATTATTAGTCCTTGGGATGTTACCCTTTCATACACTGGCTCCGACTATGTCGCAATAACTATCTCCCTTTTAACGGATTTCCTTCTCCTGCCTGACCTCACTCCTAAATAGGCCAAAACCGATTGTTCCGCTCTCTCACATCTAATTAAAGATATATCAGTCCCAGTAGACACACCCGCTCCTAACATCAGCCTCACTTAGTGTGTGGCTTGATCACCACCTGAGCACCTTTGTCTTTCTTCAATTGTTACAGACGCCAAACCAGCTGCTATTGTTCCGTACAAAGTCTCGATTGCCACCATAGTAATCACAACTCCGACTGGCCTGCAACCGGGAAGGACCATATCACCCTAGTCGCCCTCCAGTACGCCTTCAGACAGTGCCCGTTCCTACGACCTTTCATATATCAAGGCTATGGAACATCCTACCCTATTATACTGCAACTCAGGCCTTGCCTCCTTGCACCCAGAGTCACTATAGGCTACACATCAAATTGATAGCAGAGGCGCCCCACACTGGTTTCCTTGGTTCCCAACACCACGACATCCAGCGATATTTATAACTCGCTTTTGTCTCACCTTTTCCCTCCTGCAAACACCCAACCCTTGCCGCCAATCCTCTTAGCCTATGTGGACTTCCTACTACTTCACAAACAGCAAGTCTCCCTTTTCATCTGCAAGCCCTGCAACACATCCGCTTCAGCTCCTGACCTCATACCCTATGGTGTATGGAAGCGGATCAAACACCTCAACTCCACTTTCCTTACCTTCCTCCTGGGTTCCTTCTTCACCCAGGGTTTTTATCCTTCAGCTTTTTATATGAAAACGGCCTTGTCCTCTCCCAGCTCAGCAAATCTGAGTACAATTCCCACTCCTCCTTCCAGATCTTTATCATCTTAGTAATTATCTCTAAGATTCAGACAAGAATAATGACGACACAGCAATCACCAAAGGCCCACACCATGGGCCTCATCTACGCAAACCAATTCTGCTAACTTCGTGATGTAACTACCTTCGAAGAATGACTTGCCCAGTGGTAGTGATGAAAGAGGCAGTGTACGGAATACTATTATAAACTCAGATATGGCTAAAAAACGAATTTTAGTATACCCTAGAGGGATCCATTTACAGTAAGTGAGCGCATATGGAAAAGGGGTATAATTGGAGAGCTAGAGTAAGGAATTGGGGAATAAAGTATATGTAAAATATAGTAATAAAGACTATTTGTTAGGTTAAGATAAAAGTTCATTCACAAATACATTTACGTGTGATGCTTAAATCTATTGATGGTCTTGAGACCTGGTTAATTTGTAAATTCAGGGGATTTAAAATATCTACAGTAGAGAGCAGGAGGAGTATGAACCTCAAGCACATAATTGGAATCAGTGTCTAATCAATAATATAGTAATAATGCTGGAATATACCCTGAGGATTATAAAAGATGGTGGAGAGTGTCTAGAATTAGTGCCCTAGCAGGGTATGCTATCGAGTGGAATCATAACGAAGTTGAATTAAATCAGGATCAAAATATTAATGTCTGGATACTATCAGAACAAGGTACGTATAGGATGTAAAATCATGAAGGAGGCATTTGGACATGGAGGTTAGTGAACATAAGTTATTAGTGAGAAGATGTCAGGAAAAGAAAACTCACACCTATAGGTTCATTGGAGTAAGAGTGAAGACTTGAGGACCCTAGGTGTAGAGGAGGGGTAAGATAGAGTAACCCTATTGCGAGATATCATGTCCGGGCATACAGATGCGAGTGGAGCCATCACGATGGCTATGACTAGGTTATCTGGTATTTGTGCAAGATAGACTGAAACTTTACTTAGTCTAAGATTGGTTCTTTACCTCCTTTAGATCATTCAACAATGAACAAATATATTGGTTCCCATCGCGCAGTATCTTCAGGTCTTCACACAAGTTTGCTATACCGCTACTCTATCACAGTTATACCTATCTCTGCAGATTACCATTGTGCCAGATACGGGATCAACCGGATTACCAGACAATCAGTCTATCAGCTTATGAGCCTGGCAATCTTGCGCATAGACTAATAAAAAAGAATTTCCAAATCTTTTTCAAAAACTCAATGTGAGGACTGATATGATTTTCACTAATCGATACTACCTCAGACTGGGTGCATTAAACTGTTGAGCTCCAACGGGTCCTGGCATCAACATAGAAGACCAAGAATAATCTACACCAAGGTTCATCCCAACTACTTTGCTTAAGATTTACGAGTTTTGTTTGATCAAACAAGTGGATTGAGGTGATGAGAATGATCGCGCATCTCTAAAGAGAAAGTTGGTTGTCCTTTTCAAAGTGAGATGAGAAGATTGTGGAATCGCCTAAGGAGGACAAAGACGATTTAAAATAAGAGAATAAGTTGGAGAAGTACCAAGCCCAAAGGAGCGTGATTCATGAAACAATCTGAACTATCCATGTAGCGATTGCCGACGTGATTGCTGTTGGTTATTATATCAGGACATTCAAGAACCGAGGGAAGATCTGCTCAGACATCAATCTCACTTACCAGTCATACATGCCCGTGGACTTAAACCATTTGAATATCGAACTCTACGAATACACGCCAGAAGAGGCCTGCACGATATACATGTGTCTCAACCATATCTGTAAACTGTGTGACCAACTATCTAGGTGTCAACAGACCACAACATACACATATCTCACGGTTCTGGTCATTGACGACTTTCTGAAAATACTAGATTGGAAGACATGGGTTAAGATAACAAACGGAGCCCTTCTGTTAAGGACTATATAACTGGGTATTTAAAACCAACGGCAGTTCTCACCGTATATTAAGTTGAGATTTGTAGAGATCAGGCTTTACCTACAACTTATGCCCTATGCACCATCAATCGTAAGGCAAACATGAGTGGATTGCATAACCAAAACCTTAATACTTGCTGGAAACAGCAGAGTAGAATCTAAGACTCTCGATAAAGATCTGCAAGAAGAAATCAGCCCAATCCAGTTGTAGATGAAGTTTTGCAGAGTCTTGAGAGGGCAACAATAAAATTACAGCTCAATAGAGACAGAGTATGATAGAGTAAGCAAGGCAGTGTAAACGATAATCAAAACGTAGTGGTGCATAAGGTACTGAGAGGAGTCAACTCCACCAATGATAGTGAATGGCTTGTGCAGTCAGGCTCTGTCAATCACATGACAGGCTACCGAAATGCTTTCCTTGAGAGAACCTGAATCTCTCTAATCGTAAACAAGGGTCTGATCCAGACCGAATCAGTTACACTAGTTTTCTGCAGCTGGGATAGGTTCAGTTCAAATGTGCATATAGATACAGAATGCGTAGCAAAAATGACTGTTTTTGACTGATATACTCTACATTCCCTGCAGGACAGAATCCGGTTTGATTTTGGAAAGCTGGTTGACGAAGAGAGGGATCCAGATTGCATTTAGAAATGATGTGGTAGAGTTTTACACAGATGGTATTTTGATTCCTGTTACGGAAAAATAGGACAAACTTTACAAGATAGTACAAATAAAGAACCAACAAGAATACCAACTGGTGATATCGAAGAAAAACCACTTGATGACGAACCTCTGGCACCATAAACTTAAACATCTATACAAGCAGGCAGTTTACAGGATGAGTGCAGAATTCGTGCGAGGAATACTGTGTTGCAGGCAAACAGGTACCACAATATATACACAGCTTGTTTGGTGCGAAAGATAAGCCCAAACTATTCAAACTTTCTACTCAGAAAATAAAACAAGCACAGGAACCAGTTAACAGAGAGCTCACCGGTCCGGCAATGATCAAATCCAGTGGTGGATGTTAATATTTGATGCTTTTTAGCCACAATTTTATAATTAAATCTACTTTTAAGGATAGTAAATTGTAAGCGCCTGTGAATCAGAGAAAGCTTAGAATCTTTCTTCATAAACCGAAAGTGACTACCAAGGCTCATGGCATAAGTAAAAGGGATTTTTTTGCATAAAACTTATTATATTGATAATATCTCTTCTCCTTTGTATGATGTCCTATCTAAGACTCTTAGACTGCCCTGGTATTTATACCCTGCAACCTTATTCACCCGGATTTACAACTTCTAAGATCTCTCTACAATAGTCAACATGTGTGCAACCCCTTTGACCCTGAGATCTTAGTCTCACATCAACTCTCTTCGGTCCCCTGGCCCATGTCAGTTGAATGATATTGTCCTATAATCCAATTGGAGTCGCCAGATCTAGAGACCCTTAATCATACAAGAGGTGATCAATGCTCATGTCGCCATGCATCCACAACCTTAATCGTCTGCCTGGCTCTAACGATATTATCTCTGATAACTCATTGTCCAAGTGGCCAATATCTTTTCCCTTCTTACCCTTGTTTTTAAAAATGCAAACCCGCTTGGTAGACTGTATCTCTTTCAACCAATATCGCTACCGTAGTGGTGAGTTGAACACGTGACCTGAAGATGAACCCCATGACTTTACACCCTTGAAACTGCGACAGCGGTAGCATATATAGTGTTACAAGTGAGGTGTCAATTTTAGTTTTTTGGTCAAGTGAGACTTTGTACTATATGCAATGTAGGTGACATGAGGGGCCCATAATGGGGTTGAAGGGGTATGAGTAGTAATACAGCCCTATTTTTCATAGAAATACAGAGCTGGATTCTCGTACCTTGTACCCATGTGCCTACCATGAGATCTATCCCACGTGCAGTCTTCTGATATCGCCTTTTTCGAAATGGTCAACCTTATTTATCATAACAATCAAAATAAATCTCAAATAATCAAAAACACTCATATATATCAATTTTTTAAACTCAACTTGGTAGGGTAAAAATCCTATTCTGATTGCTTAGAGAAGGTATGAAAACCTTTTCCTTATCATTCAACATGTGCCCGCTTTTTCATATCCGGATTGTCCGTATGAAATGCATCCACCAATTCTTGTGCATGCTCTAAGTGGTGTGGTAGTTCCCAAGTATTTGCTTCCTCAGACCAACCGGGTCACTTCACAAAATATCATAACTCACGCATCTTTTGGTTGCCACCCTGAACCCTTCCGGTATAAGAGAATATTTTACTCTTCACGAAGCTCTTAATCTCCCATTTCATATCTGAATCAATTTCCTCTGGTATGCGAGGTGGATGCTCCATTCCTAGCCGATTGGATATCCAATAGGGTTCCAGCAAGGATACGTAGAATAATGGATGGATCTTCCATCTTGGTGATATGTCTAGTTTGCAGGCATGTTGTATCCTTTTTTATAATACTTTAAACTGGCAATACAGCTTAGTGCTAAGCTTCTTAGAAGGTCGCTTAGTACATATATTTTTCGCATTTAACATGATCTGGTCCGCAACTGCTATGTCCAGTTGCTGCCTAACCTTACGGTTGTAATACAGCCTTATATTATCCCGTCTTTGTCCAAACTGTTTTCTGGCCTGTTGCTGTATTTTTGTATCTAGTCCATGGATAGCTGAGCGCCTGTTTTTTGGGCTTCGCATTCCTTCATCCTTTCCCTTTAGTAAAGGAATCTATAGTATCAGTAGAAAAGAGACATGCCAAGAGCATTCTTTTATAAACTGGTATAGGCATGCTGGGATAGTGGTAGCAAATAGTTCAAGTCTGTTTGATCATAATTGATAAAGTTCCTAAGGTATCCTTCCAGATCTTAGTTGGATCTTTCCCTTTGTCCCGCAGTTTGTGGGTGGTATACTGTTGACATCTCTCGCTTTTTCTCCCTGCTGTTGCCTAGAGATTCCCAGAATTCTCCCGAGATCTTGGGATCGATATCTCTGAAGATTTCAGCTGGAAGTCAATAGCAACACTAGAATTCCCTTCCGAGAATAATTTTACAACATTCTTCTTATTTGCATTAATTTCCAGACCTATGTAGACAGCCATCTCGGTAAACAGCTTTACAACTAGTATAATTTTATTCTTCCGTATACCTCTTGTTGTTGTTTGATGAGGTTGGTCGATATGGATGAGGAAGCAGCCAACAGACCTTCTAGGGGCTGCAGCAGACCCAACTGCACATGTTGTGGGGATTTACTATATTGACCTTCATCAGATGACTGTAGGTAGTCATTGATCCACGCTGCCAGTCCTTTCCCATAAAATCCTGTGTTAACTATTTCCAGCCTCTATTCCAGTCCAAAGTGTCCCCTTACTTAGGAATTGTGGCAACCTTAAGCTATTGTTGTCTACAGATCTTGGTTTTCTGGAATGTATAGGCGATTCTAATAGTAGATCAATCCGTCTGTTACTGCCCAGTGACTTGGTAGTAGTTTACCCTAGTTTGTTAAAGTTTTCAATTCCAGCTTGTGTTCCTGCCATTCTTGTTCATTCTGGCATGGTTCTTCAATGGTTCTTAATAATGTCCAGTCGTATTTCCTAACATAGACCTTTGACATTATTGAATTAGACATTAACAGTATCACTTTGTCTAGTCTCGCTTGATGTACTATTTCATTGACAAAATCATTTTCAGTCTTGTCCAAATAGTATGAAGGTGACCACTACCTGGGTTCAAATTGCAGTAGATCATAGTTGCGATACATCTGTATTTCCGGGTCTACCTTTGCCTCTTGCCTTATCTGCAAGTCAATCTTTTCTATTGCCTCAGCTATGTATATATTCTCAATGTTCATTGGTGCCATTCGCTCCCCTTTACAAACCTGGTGATTTGATTTCTATGATTCATGCAGATAACCTAGACTTGCCATGTATAGTCAGCCTTGATTACTCTGCAGCCACTTCTGATCCTGTATTTGGCTGCCATATTGCTTCACTTTTCTAAGTGCGCATATGTTCCCATTGGTAATCCAACCGGAATTCCTTCCCAAACCAGCCGTTTTCCTTGGTCTGGTATTATGAAATCATCTAGTGCATACACTCCATGTCCAGCTCCTGGTCGGGACCCTTTCGTACTCATTCGTGCTTTAGGAAAAGTAAAATTTAACCCCTAGACGCTTGTAGTTTCTGTGCCAATTAATTGATCTTCCATGTCTGGTTCCCATAACTGCCCTTGCGTGATATGGAATTGTGAAGGCTAGAGAATTGACTATTCGCAATGTGCAGTTCCCTCCTCAGGACAGTAGTCCGACCATCGCCTTACTGTATCAGGGTTTCTGCCTCGTTTTCCTGCTCCATAGATCATTTTCAATTTTTAGTTCTCTGGTTGTTTAGCCTAATGTATCTGTTGCTGATTGCAAACCTATGTTGTAAGGAGGTTCTGTATATTCTGTTGATCAGTTTAAACAGTTACTTGTTTTTCTGTTCCGACTAGGTAATATTATCACTCTTTGAATGCTTCCATAATCGCTAGTAGCTCCTTATCATAGATCTTCAAACTAGGTTCAGCGTGGCTCAGATTTCGTGAGTGGAAAGCCACTAGATGTAGCTTTTTGCCGTTAAACTGTGATCTCATACACGTTAGAGCAAAATTTCGAGCCTCGGTTTTACCTATGCTCTCTCTGTACGGGGAAAAATGACTGTGTATTTAGGCCAAGATGAATCTTTGTTTAAGTTCTTCAAATGCTCCATCTTGTACCGGCCGCCAGCCAAACCTTTTGTTGTGGCTTTTCAAGGTTTAGGTATTTGGTTTGCAGATTTTGGAGAAATCTTTTTTTGAAACGTCAGTATAAATTGGCCAAGCCAATTAATATTTAGACCTCTTTCATGGGTCTTGGTGGCTTACATTTCTTAATGCTTTCAACCTTTCAAATACTCAAGGTAACACAAACGATTGCCACAATATAACCCCTAAACTCACCTGTCCTTTTGTGAAAATTTGACTTAGTGGTTGATACTGCTAGATCATATTCTCCTAAGCTATAAATAACCGTCTTGACCAAGTCCATATATTCCTACTCCGCTCTAGCGTATATGAGGAATTTGTCTATGTATTTCACTACCTTATAGTCTAAAAACACTTGCTGAATTTAGTTTATTTTAGCCAGAAATGTGCCCGGTGGTTTTACAAGCCCGCATGGCATTACTTTGTTTTAGCAGTAGCAATATTGAGTACTACGAGCTATCTTCCACTCATCTCTTACCATGATTCTCCGGAACTGATAACTATCATTCTGGTCGAGTTTAGGAAATCTTTAGGCCCCAGGAACCAGCTTACGGAGTCTACTCATCAGTGGTAACTGGTATTTGTTCTCCACTGTGAATTTATGTAACTGTCATTAAGCGACACTGTAGCTCCTTGACCTGTCCAATTTAGGAACTAATAAAATTGGTGCCCCTATAGCAGATTTGCTTTCCACAACTTTTGCCTTGATTAAGCATTTTCTTCAGGTATTTGATAACCAAATTTAGCTAGTGGACTAGCATTGGATAAACTAGGCCCTCTGGTTGTACAGCACTAGTTATCAAATGAATTGCGGTGTCAAAGCGTATTCTTTCCAGTAGTTTCTCCTCTCTTCCCAGTACCTAAACCCTTTTAAATTGATCATATTCGAAATATATTTAATGCAACTCATTTGCATCTAGTAGCGGAGACGATGCACCGGCAATGCTTCTGACATACCGAGGCTCTAAGTCAATGGCCACATTTTCGTCCCTTTCAAAAGGCAGGTCTATGGCTTTTTTTTAAACTTGATCTGCATTTTTATCCTTTGATAACCATTTTTGTGCATCCTCGATTTGCCTTATCAGATATTCTGTTTGCTACCAGCTAAAAGCGATGATAAGGTTATATTTGCCATGATTGCCAATTTCGCAGGAAGTATGACCTTGCTGGGCATTGTTCACGAATTATAAGAGAATAGGTTAGGTATAATGTTTTTACCGCTTTGATTCAGTTGTTCCTTGCATGGTATAATTGTCCAAGTTATATGTGCGTGTGTGGTATGGTAAGCGATGTTTGTTGACAAATTCATGGATAATTAGGAATATATTAGATCCTGAGTCTAAAAGCACACGAATATGCATCCATTCTCGAGTGGCTTCAATGGTCGTCCTGCCTTCTGGAAATGAATAATAAGACGCGGCAAGAGCTTCTGGGTTGTTTCTTTTGTTATAGCCCCTTGGGCCCTCTGCGGGTCACTTGTATGAGATGTTTATTGTTGTGGTACCTATGGTATTTGTTACCATACCTGTACAGTTTCAGCTATTGAAGCGTCCTCCGACAAAGCAAAATCTTTGTCTTTGGTGTACTAGGCAGCCAACTACCAGTGGTCTTGACCAGTTACCGTGGGCTTCCTATCCACAAGCCTTTCACCCTAGCACCTTACTTTCCATAACTGGATCTAAAACCTAATCATTAGGTGATATTCTGCTTCCTCTTGCACTGGGGATTCTTCACACATCCCCTCGATAACAATATGTGTCTATCGTACCGCTTCTGTCCATAAAACTAGAGTCTAGGGTTCGGCTGGATTTACCGTACCCTATTTTTCCTGTGGACTAGATAGTCGTGGTTTCTAATTCGTTTTCGAATTTCAGTTTTCTTGATGTCAGTTATCCTGTTCTGTTTGTTCTACTATTGCGTTGTCCAGCCGGCCTGTTATATATATTCATTCCTGGAAGAATTCTCTTGATCCAGGTTAGACTCATTTCCCCTTGTTATTCATAAGAAGTCCCTTACCTGTGCTGGTCTGACCAGGCTTCCTTGGATCTCGGATCAGGCTTTAGGGCGTTATAAGAATGCATGTTTAATAGACCATCTGTCACGATTGCCTAGAAGAGCGCTAGGCAGGAAGGACAGAAAAGCAGAGTGAGCCTTGCGAGGCTTACGAGGATTTCGCACACATGACTACTGTAGAGTCATGTGGGTTT
>QFET01000023.1:0-22425 GCA_003316355.1 Tuber calosporum | reverse complement strand
GTGTTGTCCGATCGGGTGAGGATGTGAGGGCACTTTGAAAATAAGTGACTGCCCTTGGCCAGGATGCACAGATCCCTAAGAACCGCGCAGACACTTCGGAGTTTGGAGGGTTCGCTATGTTGAAATCCTCTCCGGTCAAGACCGCCTAACACAATCGCAGTTAGCTCTTGGAGAAATTGTGGCGGGCAAACGAATCAAGGGAAGGGTATCTAGCGACTTGCCTGAAGATATTCCAAGCTTGTATCCGTGTTGAACACTGGTTCGGACTTCCGGTAGCGACAGAAGTGATACCCATTGGCATATTTCGTTAACCTGGCAAGATGTCCCTCGGCATCGGTTTTGGAATCGCAAATTCCCTCCAACGCTTCCTCAACATCTGCCCGACTCAAGCCGCAAAGTCCGGCCACCTCTTCCTCGAATGACATGTTCACCGAAATGTTGAACCCACTGGTACTGTCGGTCAATGATAGCGGAGAGATGCCGGTGATAAAGCATCTGCGGATACCATAAGGCAGGTCCATCATACCCTTCACAGTGGCCCAGAAATCTTTGACAAGTGACGATGCATCAGATTCTGCCCAGTCCTGCGAATTGTGGGGTTCCATATACTGGTTGGAGAAGGCGTCGTATTCGTCGGCCAGCAGGTAAATCTTGAGACAGTTAGCACGCCAACCCTTCCTAGAAACATGCTGTAGGTGTTAGGAACTTGAACACCGGGATCAAAGATTTGTATGGCAAATTATCTGTGCACATCTGAGCGCACATACTGAATTCAAGCACAAGTATTCAGGTTCTTCATGCCAGGAACGTGCAGGATTTATTCATGACTTACCCCTTTGACATTGGCGAGAGGATGTTTTGTGTCTCCTCCACTCTTAACCTCCCGTAGAGTGTAGTCGACAATCCCGACGAGATTTCTCAAACTGTCAATCGCGTCTCCACTGTTGATGTTTTCGGATATCAGCTGGCACGGTGGGCCCCCCAGGTGGGGATAGTAAGTCCGATAGAAGCGCTTTAAGCTCCAAATGATATTGGTAGCCAGCCCATGGGCTGCTTCGTTCAAATCTCGCGTGCGCCGCACTTCCGAAAAATTAAATTTCAGGATTAGGTATTGGCCCGGTGTAACCTTATTCTCCTTCACTTCCTTATCGACATCAAGATCCTATATCCCACCGGGCAGGCTATCAGCACGGCTAGTAAATAGCGGCGGGGATCGAATAAGACCAACAAACCTTGAAGAGTTCACCGTACTGAGCGCTGTGTTGTACACCGTGAAAGTGCTCAAGCATGCTTAGAGTAAGTGATTTTCCGAAGCGACGGGGTCGAAGGAAGAGTAGTGCATCCGCATCGATAGAATCTAAGACGGAAACATATTTTGTTCTATCAAAGTAGGCGAAGCGTTTGTTGGCACGCAATTTGGAAAAATTGCTCACGCTACACCTCGGAAAAGCTTCGATTGTATCGCTTCTTATTCGAAGAGAGGATTTTTGCTGTTTTTCCGGAGGTAAACAGGCCGTAGATAGACCTCTTGTGTTTGCCGTTAGCTGCACCACGCCTAGGGTAGACAGAGGTAAGTTTGATGTGTGATATTTGCGTGTGCAAGTGAGGGGGGGAAGAACTTGGAGAGAAGGGTGGTGCACATGGTAAAGGCTGACGTCGGAGATGTCGCGAACTAGAGATTTGACAAAGATTTGGCAGAGACGTCTCAGGACTGCACCAGCCTAGACCCAACAAACTTCTCCTCACTGGAATCATCTGATTATCAGTAGAGTTGTTATACGTGGCACGATATGTGGATGTGAGAGTCCTTACTGGGAAGCGGATGTGAAGATGTGAAGATGTGAAGATGTGAAGATGTAGAGATGTGGAGATGTGGAGATGTGGTGGACCGGGGTGCAGCACCTGTGCAGAAAAAGAAAAGCGATCTAGCTTACCCTGTCTGGTGGGGCAGCCTTGGCACAGGTTGGAATTTCTATATTGTATGGTTCGTGCCATCCAAAACGTGCACCACAAATTTAGGAGGAAACTAGTAACTAGGTTTTTTTAGTACAAAAGGACTCTTCGATAATTTTCCTATAAAGTTTCAAAGTTTGGATTTTTGGTGTATGGTTCAAGCACTCCAAAACGTGTACCAGATTTTTGTTCATTTTCAAATCCTAAAGGCTTTACCATCTTAATGGCAAATGAAAAAAGAAAACCTGTTTCAGAAAGAGGAGAGGAAGTAGAATAATAAACAGGTTTTTTTTAGTTGATTATCAATATGATAGTAGAGCCTTTAGAATTTGAAATATTGAATATTTGGTGTAAAACAAGGAATAGTGTTACGTTAGCCACACTTAAAATCATTAGTGATCCAGGATTTGTTCCATAGGCATAAGGGCTTATAGGGTAAAATGAAATTTTGTACTAATAATTGAATAAAAACCTATATCATAGATATAATAATGTTAGATCAATGACTTTCTATTATATTTTATAAACAAAGTATGAAATAGGAGAAGGGATACCCAAGATGTGGAGTAATCGTTTTCTATCACTTTGAATTTTATTTTTTTATTGCTTTATTTTCACCAATGCCTCGCTTTAAAAAAGATAGAGCTGCCAGCCAAGCAGCTGGGTGTCTAGGTAGATGGCCCCTCAAGATCCTAGTTTAGGGTCAACCCCATACTATGCCTGCCGATTTAGCTTGCAAGCCAGTGAAATTGCCTGCCAAAAGAATGGAGAATTCAGTGAATTCTATGTATACACTCTTGTATATTATATATCTCTCTCTACCAATTTCTTGTATAATAGTTTTTATGTTAAAAATGAAAAGTTATCCCTATAATGAAACCTCTGATTACAAACCGTAATTGTCTTATCTTTTATGCTGAGATTCAAGCCTTGGCATTTTCACTTGCACAGCCACTATAACAGATTTTTTTCAGCCTAGTACACGTTTTGGAGTGCTTGAACAATAATTTGGAGAAAAATGTTACAGTAGCCACACTTTTCATGCTTAGTAATCAAAAAAGAGTGGATGAGAACATAGGGCTTGATGTAATAATACCCAGATTTTCTCAGCAATGTTGTAAAACCTAAAATGTATAAATTTTATTCCAGATTTTAATATCAGTTAATTGACTATGATGAATTCTCTTACATATTATTTTACATTATCAGATTGAGGATGATATGATATGATATACTATTGCAACTACATACCTTTTACTTCTACTTTTTCTATACCAATTGCATCAGCTTAATCTATCCTTTTCATCTCCAAATCTAATACTATCTATTTTCACCCACCCTAATGCCATATTCTAAAATAGCAAAGATTGCAAGCAAGTTAAATGGTCAACTCGGGGGTAGGCCAAAGAGAGTACATCCTCTAGATTCTACAGGGTTGAATGATAAAACTCTAGAATAGTTGTCTGAAAACCAGGCTGAATTACCAACTTGTATGTAGTTTTCTCTGTATAATAATTTCCAGTAACACTAGTGGTATGATAATAACATCAATACAGGTACTATACAGCCAGTTGTACCAGGTAAAAGTGCATCCCGTCAAACACTTTGTAGGCATAGAATGAAACAGGTGAGGTTAGCTATAGAAGAAGAGCAAAATCAAACCTAGAGTCTATCTGCTAGGTAAATCTTGAGTAGAGTGGACCCAAATTAGTTGTAAAACCTATTATTTCAATAATGGATAACCCCAATAGAGAGTGAGAGTGTCAGCAGCAATCTGGAGGAAATCAACTTCAAATTCTATGTAGATCAGAGTTTAGGAGATTGGCCGAGAGTGGGCCATATGTATAAAACGAAACTGTGGAGACATATTGTCAGTTTAGGTATGAAAAGTTACTATATAATCAGGATTCATTATTATCAGAATTAGCTTACAGATTTATATAGGGAGCTATGCGTGACTTGCAAAAATATCTAATGTCAAGTAAGTGTCCACATTTAGAATCCAATTTTGAACTGAAAAAGCAGGTTTTGGAGTTTATGCGATTCTAAAGATTAGGCTTAACAAAAGAAATATGGAAAAAACCACGAATGGATGTTACTGTAACCGGTATTGATTACTATGGTTAAGGATTACAAGGCTAAGGGAAACTTGCAGGGCTAGTAAGGAGGATGTTTGTATTATGATTGGTTACAAGAATCGGTTGATACTTAGTTAGTTTATGATTGGTTTCAAGTATCATTTGATACTTAGTTTGTTTTATGATTGGTTTCAAGAATCATTTGATAGTTAGTTTGTTTATGATTGGTTTTAAGTATCGTTTGATACTTAGATTGTTTTTATATTGGGTTTCATGTATCAGGCTGATAATAAATAAATTTTATGTTTTTGTTTTATCTATCAGGATGATACATATCTTGATTGCAGTACTGTTTAGGTGCATGAGGCATTTGTTTTATTAGAGGACTTTACAAGCGGAGCTTGATTATATCTGTTGAATGAATATCATATGTAAGGATATGGAAAGCTCTGGAAAAGCGAGATCATGAATTTAAGACTGCCCCTCTGAAGCTTAGGAAGGGCAGACTTCGACAGAGAGAGATTTCAATATACCTGGTTAAGCAGTTACCTCTTTTCAGTACGCACGAAACCACAGCAAGTAAGTCTAGGACTTAGCAAGGCTGGCGATATGGTAATTGACAGCAGTTAAACAACTTATTGAGATCTCCGGTATTAATACTCAATTGAAGTGCCAACAGTTTGGGACCTGAGTTACTATTGTTATGCTTTAGTGGGACACATTCCTGTTGGTGCCTGATACACCCAGGAATATCTTAGATTTTTTTATCTTCAACAAGTGTTGAGTTGAAAACGGGCTGAGGTTAGGAATCCTCAAGCTTGGAACCAGGTCGCCCTGAATATGTGACCGACTTCAGACAAGGTCAGTTAAGCAGATACTTCGACAGGAGCTTACAAAGAAGAAAGGCACTCAGAGCAATACAGGCGATTCATCCAAGGTAAGCAGATTTTGGTAGAGGAAGCAGCAGGAAAACAGTTATTACTAGACCTATAAAAGCAAGTGCTTGTGGAATCCTCGAAAGAACTAACCAAGGAGGAAGCAAGAATTCCAGGCGGGTTCCCATGCAAGCCAATAGGATTGAAGTGGAAACAACCTTTAAGTAACCCCAAGAACGATCCAAGCAGCTCAGACAGCAAAGAGAGGACTGATAGCTCTAGTGATTCTGAAATAGGTCGAATCCAGGACCTTGTAATGTGCCAGTGGCTAGAGAGCCATTACCAGCAACCACAGCGAAGCTAAGTATCAAGGTTCCAATACCAAAGAGGTTCAGTGGTGAAGGAGGAGACCTTAAACCAGAAGCCTTCGATCGTTGGTACTTGTAAGTCCAGTTATACCTACGGCAACATGTAGTCAACTCCAAGACAGATCTGGCAGGAAACTATTGTATAAAGTATACAGAAGAGAGAGCTCCGGAAGCAGCTTTCCAAGAAGATGAAAACTATGGTGAAGACTTGACCAGAGTTCAACTTATTGACTAGTTAAGGGAATGATTGCAATCATCTAAACAGAAGGATGACCATTACAAACGATTCTACAAGATTGCGCAAGTCAAGAACAGCAAAACTCTGCGCATAACAACTGTGGCTATAGACCTGTTGATGTACCAATCAAGATTACTCGAAGGCACTGTTTCAGTGTATGCCTTTATCCAGAGATTCTTCTAATGCATGCATAACAGAATAAGGCAAGATGTCGAAACATGGTACGATTCTAGCGAAACAATCTAGATCACGATTGCCGATGCAGAAAGAGTTGATGCGATACTCTACGATACCGGAGTATACGGAAAGGATAAGCAGAAGGATCGATACAAGGAAGACAACCGCAAGAAAGATAACAAGCCATAATGGAAGAGAAAGGAATTAAGCAAGACTAAGACTCCTAGAGAAAAGGGAGCATGCTTTACCTACTGCTGTAAAGGACATATGCCAAAGGATTGTCATCGCAAAAGCGACAAAGATAAGGGAAAGATATCGAAAAAGGAAACCTTATCGAATCTAGTTGATAAAGTTAACAGTGAGGATGAAGTATATGTCAACTCGGTTGAAGTTAAGAGCAATGCATCGGCACAGAATACGTTACTCAAGGTTGACAAGAGCTACACTGCATTGAAAGGAATGATCCGGATAAACAGCAAACAAGTAATAGTACTGTTTCATACCGGAATTAGAGGAACGGACCTATTGAGCACTACCTTCGTCACCATACATGGAATTCAATGTACGGAAATTCCTACTCCTGCAACCATTCACATAGCTAGGAGAGTCTCACGATCAGAATCCTAGAAAGAATGCAAGGTCAGCAAAGCAATATGGAAGATGAAGACTACAAGCAATAGAATGATTGGGGGAACTTAGCCAAATACGATGCCTTGATTGGAATGCCATTCCTATCACAAAACAAAGCACAAGTCGGATGTGGAAAGTTGAGGATTCACTATCATGACTACAAGATATGGGTCAACGGCATACTAACAAGTGCGAGAATTCAAGCATGGGTGACAAGCGCAGAAGTGATAATGGAACAATACCTTAAGGTATTCCATGATCCAATTCCTGAGAGGTTACCACCATTAAGGAAGATCAACCACAGAATCAGATTAAAAGATCCATTGAATCAGAAGACGATGCCACCATATTCAGTACCTGGGAAGTACAAGATTTGACTCAAAGCATGGCAGGACCAGAATCACCATGAAGGAGTCTTTGAACTAGCAGAAGTGCACGGAGCAGCACCTATATTTGTATCAGTCAAAGGAGAGACTGATGGGAGGATCAGGTGCCTAGCGGACCTGACAGTGAGGAATGAAAACACTCAAATAGATGATCAACCTATACCAAACCAAAGGTGATTACTCAATGCATTAGGAAGGGCACGATACAGGAGCAAGATAGACCTAAGCGATCCCTACTTCCAAACCAGGGTTCACCCTGATTATGTCAAATACAACAGTTTCAAAACAATCTTAGGAGGTTAGGTCAACAAGGTGATGTTTCAAGGAGATATGAATCCACCAGGAATATTCATAAGGATCATATCTGATCTACTCGCCGACTACCTAGGAGAATTTGGGTGGGTATACATCGACAATATATTCATACTCTTCGATCCAGAGTCTGACTACTTGAAACACATTAAAGCGATCTGTGAGAGATTGCAAAAGGTAGAGTTCTTTGAGAGCAGAGAGAAGTCAGGCTTCTTTGCTAAAGAATTACAAGTATTAGGTCACATCATTGATGACAAGGGGCTTAAAGCATCCCCTAAAAAGCCCAGAGGATTGAGGAGTGGGAAAAACCGTAGAATAAGAAGTAACTTCAGGAGTTCCGAGGATGGTAAACTACATTAGCCAATTCCTACCACATATCGCCACTATCACAGCACCCTTGATTGACCTTACCAAAAAGGAGGAGTTAGTCTGAATACTAACACATGATCTATGCATCGAAAATGTCAAGGAGATCGCCAAACAGAACCAGGCCCTGAGACCAATCAACCACACTTCAGGACAAAAGATATAGCTCATTACCGATGACTCTGACGCAGGGGTAGGAGCCTGAGTAGGATAAGGAGACACACCTGAATTGGCAAGGCCTGCAGCATTGCACAGCAGAAGATTCACCCGTTCACAGATGTATTATAGAACTACCGACAAGGAGGCACTTTCAATTATGGATGCCTTAATCTCCTTAGATCATATTATTGCATGGCATGAATTTACGGTCATAACCGACAACCAACCATTGTTGTATCTGAAGACAGCCATGAACCCCTCACGCAAGCAGCTGAGGTGGCGAACCCATATGGGAAAATAGGAGGCAAAAATATGTTCTAAGCCTAGGAGGAGAAACTATTTAGAGGACGCTCTTTCTCGCCACTATGAGTAATTTGACCCAGAACCGAACTACGCTCAAGAGACTACCAAGGAGGAAGATTCAAATCCTCATAACATACCTTTCATATCTTCAAATATGTTGAGCTTAGAACCAAATCCTGTTGAAGAACCACTTTCTTTAGACAACTGTAATTGATCTATCAGGAAAGGGAATGACTGGGGAGACAGAGTCCCCCTATAGAACAGTGATAATGAAAGGAACTAGGTGGCTATAGATTGGAGTGCTTGTTACGATCAGCAATACACTATCTACGAGGAAGAGAAACTTAGAAACAAGATAGTTCTGCTTGAATTAGTCTTTACCTTTCAAAGCAAGGAATAGCTCCTTGCTAGTTCTGCGACCAGTATTGGGCCTAGGCGAAATTAGAAGATGTCTGAATGAACATCTATTAGACCAGAGTTCTGAATATCAGATTCTGGAAAATTCTTACCCACTAGCAGCGAAGGAGCATATGCGGCCCATCTACACCAATGCAGCACTCAGCCAATCAAGGCTTATACCAGTCATCAAGTCACCCATCCTCCCTTACCACCAGTGTAACATTTAAGAGCTCTATGAGGATGAGGAGGACGAAGTACCACGAATGGAGAAAGTACATGATGAACGGGATTCAGCAGTGGTGGAGGCAGAGATGAGTAGCCAGTGGAGAAGGCAGATGGTGGAAGAATACAGGTCTGACGACCTGTACAACAAGCTTGTAATGCTAACAACACTGGAAGATGTGGCAAGTTATCAAACTATAGGATTGGTGAGGGACTGATGTATACAATGACCTGGGGTAGTCAGGATTGCTTATTCATACCTAAGGGACATGCAGTGAATGGGATGACACTCAGGGAGATTGTTATCCATGAAATTCACAACTGAGGACACTACAGCGCAGATAGGAACTTACGTTATGTGACAGAGTTCATATTCTGGCTGTCACGATTGGTGACTAAGCCAGGCAGGATATCACATGACTCATAGTTATGAGTCATAAGGCTGGCAGATTTCGCACTATGACTCACTAGTAGTCATGGGGTCTCAGATGATGCAAACTAGTGCAGTTATTGTTATATTGTGATTGGTTGATCGTGTGCATAACTAACATTGGTGAGTCATATGATGTAATGATTTTCGCACATAACTCACATTATGAGTCAAGGGTTTTGCACATGTGACCACTTTGGGGCACATGACTTGTTTTTTAAGTTTTGATTGGTTAGGGATGATGCGCAGTTGACTCATAGGAGTCAGCTGATGGATTTCATAGTATGACTCAATATGAGTCATGCCGAGAGTGTAACTCATAGGTATGAGTCACCAGGGTTATGGTTGAGGGATGAGTTCCTATATAAGGACCTCTAGGCGGCCTGCAGTTAGGACTCTTCACGCAACCATCTAAGTTCTTTCCTATACAATTACTTTAACTCTTTACCTTCCCACTACTCAATTGGCGTTGTGCGATAGGAACCATAGGGTTTTTGCTATCCATACAACGTAGGCATAGGCCAAAGAACAATAGTGGATATTCACCTAGTACTACTCGTTCCAATAGTACGCCTACATTGGTGGCTGAGATTAGTGCCACGCCCAGTACCGTACTATAAGGACGGCCCGGTCATCTTCATCTAACCTACAGAGAAGTAGTTGTCTGTTGTACGTCAGCTGACAACATAGGATCGTAACACTCGCCTTGGATGATGAAGGATGTTAGAGACTATGTTCACCAATGCCATTTATGCCAAAGGAATAAGGAACGCAACAAGCTACCTGAAGGGAGTCTCATACTAGGTCTGTACCTCCGGAGATATTACCTCCTACGGTATCGACTCTGCAGGACTATTCAACAATTCTGGGAACAATAAGTACAACACTGTAGTAATGGTTGTTGATAGGGATTTTGGACTCACTTGGTTTATTCCTACACATTCAAACAGTCAAGCAATAGAGACCCTAACCCTACTTGGAAACTGTGTTTTCACTACAGATGAAGTACCCTTTCCAATTATCCATGATGGTTACACAAGTTTATATCACCATTTTGTGATAAAAGCCTTAAGTATTTGGATATCGAGCACATCAAGAGAGTACCTGGACACCATGAGACCAATGGTAAAGTAGAGAGAAAGATTAGAGAACGTAAGATTGCCTTGAGGAATGTTATTAACAAGTGCCAGAACAACTGCATATTTGCGCTCCCAGAGTTAGTAGCCTACAAGAATGGAGGACATACTGAAGTTCTGAAGATATCACCATACAAAGTACTGTACAGATGGGATTACCCGATGCTGTTGACTTTCAGAGTCAGAAACACCCAGGTTCCTGCCTCCTATAACTTGTTCTACAGACACCAAGAATTGTGAAACAAGGCCTACTAATCTGTCAAGATGGCAAGATTTAGGACTACTAGGATGGCAGCAAGGCAAAGGACCACCCACAAACCCATTGTTGTAGGTGAATGATTGTTGGTCTAGGGAGACCTTTTTGCTACGGAATCTGGTAGAAGCAAAAAGCTGTAACCCAGATGGCAAGGACCTTTTAAGGTCTTGAAATACGACTCTTACACACAGAACTACATTGTCAAGATGGACACAAGGATCTACTGACGTAAGGAAGGAGTATTTTCTTGCTCTATGGGTAAGCAATTCTTGGGAATGATGATGAGAGGTTCCCTATCAGGGCCTACACGAAACCACCTTCCATCCTGCTTGAAGAAGTACCGGAATGGGAAGTCGAACAGGTTTTGAATCTCCATCTGATTTATAGAGGAGACCAGTTCCTTATTAAATGGAAGGGGTATGCAGATTCTGAGAACAGCTGGTAGCCTGTTGAGGGATTCCAGAATGCTATAAACCTAGTGCAGGAATGGTGGACAGACAACTGTCCGGGCGGCGAATTTCTTATAATTACAGGACACATCGAGACTGGTTTTACACCAAAGACAACTGTATATATGGAGTTAGCTAATTTTAACCTACTCCCAAGTATCTCAAGAATCCCAAAGGGACTCTGAAGATACTATAAGGATAGGGGGAGAAGCGTCGATGGATAGGTCTTCAATAGACAAGGTAAAAGGTATGGAACTAATAGAGTGACCGTTCAACTTGTAGTATTAAAGATGATAGTCATGGGAGACTTGAGAGTCTGAATCCTTAAGGGATTGCAGGCTCTTTAAATAAAAAAGATTGTAGATAGGAAAACCAAACAAAAGTGCAAACATCCTGTCCAACAACATGTTAACAGAGGGAGCATAACAAGGTAACCATATTCCAAAAACAGAGGGTTAAAGGGGACAGGATGGGGCTTACAAAACAAGTAATGGAATCCAAACAGGAAGGAATAAGAGATCGCTACTACTATACAAATCCAGTAGGTATAGCAGGAGAATAGCGATACCCAACTGGGTAGAAGCAAGGAGGGGTAGTGATAAGCGAAACAAGGAAAGAATAACCAGTTAGGAAGTCATAACCTAGAAAGGAAGGGACAACCAAATAGTAGCGCTTATCAGGTATAAACCCAAATAAGTAATAACCAACATCAAGTCAGTAGCAATAGTAGGAACATAGTAGGATTCCATTACATTCCCCTTAAAAGAAATAGCACAAACAAAACAATAAGGAATATCCTAAAGGGCTTAATGGCCAACCCGCCTTTGGTGCATTCCACTCAATTTCAAATCATATAACTTAATCAGTAAACATATAATGATCACAGGTGTCAGGACCTAATACCTTTATAAGCCCCATAGTAGCGAGACAATACCAGGAAGCAGTTAGCCTTCCATCTCAGATTCATCCAAGGTGGAGAGTGTTGTGCTGGTATTGGATTCTGAGTTGTCTGAGTCTTGTAGGGGTTTCCAAAATCCGTCAGGGTCAAGCTCAGGTGAGAGGGGGGCATAATCGGGTTTCTGTAGTGTCCAGGCAGATAAAGTCTCGCCATGGGACCAAGGGAGTATGAAAGGTATAGATTCATTGTAGGTATCGAACCAGTAGGATCTCATGAGGGTGCAGGCACCTTCTAGGTTGTAGAGGGGTTCCAATGTTGCTTCGAATTTGTCATAGCCTTTCCAAAGGAGCAAGAACTGTCTCTTTCTGCAATACATTAGATCTTTGAGTATCTTTTCGATTTCCCATTGCTGTTATCCACTGGCATCGATGGTGACAGGCTCTTGGGATATGGGTTCAGGTATTCCGGGGAATGCGAAGGGGTTAGCTCTTAGGTAAATGCGAAGATGGGTGTGATGGATCAAAGGGTGGATTCCTGCCATTACTGGAGGGAGAATGAGTTTATAGTTGTTATGTCTATCAGGTCCTTCGCTCACTCAGAGAGGTCCTAACCAGGGTCCAACTGGTTTGTAATTTCGTCCAACCTTATGGACATAGGGTGCTGACTTGAGGATAACTTCAGGTTCGTTAGGGATGATTGGGGGTCCATCATTTCTTCTGTTTTCGGAGGAGGTGGTTTGGCGTGCTCTGGCCTTCTTGAGTGCATCTCTGGCAAGTTGTTGATTCTTCATGATCTGTGAAGCAATCTCATCTGCTGCTGGTACTTAAGTGGCGAGAACTCTGACGCTAGAGAGGAGGTTTGGTAGTCTGCTAAAGGTGATTTCGAAGGAGGAGAGTTCTATGCTATCGCTGGGGGCTGCATTGATTGCAGTCTGGACATGAGGTAGATGGCGAACCCACTTGGTACCTTTAGGGTTAACATAGTTCCTAAGGCATTGGCGAATAGGTCTGATTCTGCGCTCCGTCTGTCCATTGGTCTGATAATGATAAGCTGTAGCCATGTTGAGATAAACATTAAGATTCGCCATAAGCTGTGTCCAAAAGTGTGAGGTGAACTTGGGGTCTCTGTCAGAGACTAGGGAGGTAGGGAAACCATGAATGGAGAAAACTCGCTCAATGAGAGTGTGTGCTGTTTCGATAGCTGTGATATTCTGGGAGACTGGTATGAGGTAGGTAAAGCCACTGAAGCGATCCCAGACACCCATGATGAGTTCTAACTTGGAATCGCTAGGGAAGGGTCCTGCAAAGTCAATTGCAAGAGACGAGAATGGCTGCCTGGGGACAGGGAGGGGGGTGACCGATCCTTTAGGGACAGTGGTAGGTTGCTAGTTGAGCTGGCAAAGGTGGCATCTGCGGACATAGTCTATAAAATCGTTCCTCATGGAGAGCCAGTAGAAGTGTCTTGAAGCATATTCAAAACATTTCTGCCAACCTATATGTGCCATTTGTTCATGGGTAATGCGCACAATTTCGCGTCTGATATTAGCACCTTGATAGCTTGCTTCATAGGGGACATAAGTACAGTCTCTACTGTCATCCTTCCCCTTTCTGAGGAGAACTGAATCATATAAGAGCCAGTCAGGGTGGTAGATAGCCTTGGTAACTACCTCAAGGAGAGGGTCATTCTTGGTAGCATTTCGAATGCTGGAGTACCACTTTCCTTTCATGTAGTTGGTAAGCTGAAAAGCGCAAGGTCACGCTGTGAAGAGGGCTGATCAAAGAAGCAGTCCTCATAATCGACAGCTGCTTCAGGGGTAGGTAGGTCCCATCCTTGGTCGATGTCCAGTATTACTTCTTCTTTTCCATTATCAATAACTGTATGAAAGACTGTGTAGCCATCATCATCGTGGAGGGGAGGAGGTACATCCCATCTATGTTCTGCTCTGCGCTTGGGATGATGAGGGGAGAAACAGTTGGAGGAAGAGTAGAGAGGCAAGGGTCCTGGATTATCGCGAGATCCTGAGGGAAAGTATCCTGTATTCTTTCCATTCATGTGGGTTTGACATTCGTCCCAGACACAGGCAGTCCAGTGCATGGCTCTGTATCTATTAGATTCAAGAACTTGGTTCAGTTCATTGACTGGGGGTCGAGGAGGGACTGGTGTGGGCTGAGGTTCAGGTTCAATAGGTGTGCTGCTGGGGGCGATATTTCCTGAGGTGGTGACTGCAAGGGATTCCAATTGGGTGATAGAATCATGGATTCGTTTAAAGTAGTTGGTGATAGCATCTGGATGCAGTGGTTGGTCAGTATCTCCTGGAGTACTATTAATTCTAGCCGCAAGGCCAGAGTGTTGAGCTTTAGCTTGCTCAATAAGTATCGTGGCATGGGATGGCTCTTGAGGGTTACTGAGATAGGAGGAGGTCTCGACGATTTCACAACCTTGAATGGCATTGTTTTCAAACTCGAAGGTATCTGCAGCTTTGTCCATGGCTTGTTTAATAGAATCTTAGTAGTAACTCGCTTGTCAGGACCTGGAGGGGTTTGAGCTGGTGCCATGGTGTGAGTTCCACATGGAATAGTGTTCAGGAGTAAGAAAGCGAAAGGGTACTTGAAGAGTGAGGGCAGAAGAAGTGTCTAGTGCATGGGCGATGTTGACGTAGTGTCTTGATACACGGTTCATGGCAGAGGAGGGGGATTTTATAGGTTTCTTCTCTGTAGGGTCTTCGAGTATTCGGTCTTCTTCAGATGGGGTATCTTCATAGATCTTTGATAGTACATCTGCAAGGACATTGTCATTGCTAGGTCTGTGTATGATATCGAAATCATAAGATTGCAGGAACATGCGCCATCTAGTTTGGCGTTAAGGTAGGTCAGTCTGCTTCAGGAAAAAAGATAGTGCCTTGTTGTCAGACACAACAGTGAACTTGGTACCATATAGAATCGGATGGAATGCCTCTATGGCATCCACAATCACCAAAACTTCCAATTCATGAGTAGGGTAGTGCAGCTGACTTGTTGCAAACTTTCTGCTGTGGAATGCGGCAGGGTATGCTTTCTCAGGGGAGGTTCCTTGGCCAACCCATGCTCCTGATCCAACTTAGAGGCGTCAGTAATGAGGTATATTGGATCAGCTGATGTCTCATATGAGATGGGGCAGAACGGAATTGTCTCCTTGGCCAGGCGCTTAACCTGTTTGAAGGCTTCCTCATGCAGGGGTAGCTATTCAAACACTTCATGGGAAATTAGGTCCAAGAGGGGGGCAGTGGTGGAGGCAAGGTGTGGGAGGAATTGTGCATGATATATCACAACTCCGATAAAGGTCTGAACATCCTTTTTCGATTTTGGTTAGGGCCGTTTTGGATGGATCGAATTTTTTCAGGGTTTGCATGAATTCCTCTATCATCTATTAAATGTCCTAGGAGAGTGAGCTTGGTGGCAAAAAATTTGGACTTGGCCGGTGATGCTTTGATATGGTGCTGCATAAGTCTTTCTAAGACTGATCTGATGTGCGAAATATGGTCCTCAACTGTTTATGAGTAGATGGTAATGTCATCCATGTATGCCTAAACGAATTTTCCAATAAATCCATCTAGGACAAACTCTACGACTCTCATAGCTGTAGCAGCGGCATCGGCATCTCCTTGCAGCATAACTCTGATGTGAAGGATCCAAACGGTGCCTTGATAGTGTTGTATTTCTCATCGCAGGGGAGAACTCGAATTTGGAAGTACCAGTTTGCTAGGTCTATGGTGGATCTGAACTTTGCTCTGGAAACAGTTCTGAGTATTATGGCTTGGTTGGGAATCGCTCCATGGTCCTTGATAGTAATATCATTTCTGGGGACAAGGTCTGCAAGCAGTCTGATTTCGCCATTGGGTTTCAGCTTAGGGAATATGTTGACTGGGTTGTGGGCCTTGCTTGGGTAAATAATTCCTTTGGCTTTCCAGTCTTCGATTAATGCTCTGTATGCTGGTATGATTTTCTCAGGGAATGTGAAGAATCTCGGGTTATGGTCCAAAATTGTGTCTATCAGCTGGATGTGGTTGTTGACATCACTCAAGGGTTGTAAGTCCACTGTTTTCTTGCCAGGGAATACTGTAGGAAACTCGGAAATGAAGTCAGGGGCATCAGCTTCATTCATTGCTGGAAATAGTGCAGGAGTTCCTTTCTTGCAGGTCAAGGTGATTCCTTTGTCAGGGAAAGTGATAATAGATTTTCCACAATCTATTACAGCATGGTCTGCAGTAAGGTAAGGTATTCCTAGGAAGATATCATAGTTGTCCAGGGAACAGACTAGGGCTTCAGAGATATCGCCCCTTTCCTTGTCAATATGTATGACAGGCTATGCAACATAGTTGATTGCTAAGCGTGATCCTTGAACTGCCATCTACAGGTTGATAGGAGTCTCGAGGTCTCTGGTAGGGATTTGGTAGGTAGTGATGAACTTTCCTGATATTAAGTTGTCTCTGGTGGTTCCTGTATCGAATAGGGCCTTTGCTTTGTGGCCATTAACTGTGATGTATGCTTCAAGGGCTTGGGATTGAGTTCCACTAGGTCCTGCATGGTTTGTTGTATCTGTGACTGATTCCTTTGCATAGGGATCGTCTTCCTGGGTGTGGTATGTTCTTCTCACATTCTGGGGTCTCCTGGATCCGCCAGGGCCTCCATTTCCTCTCGGCTGGGTGCTCCTATGCTTCTTTTTCTCAGAGCAGTTATCGGAGTAGTGTCCATGTTTTCCACAATAGTAACAGTGATTCTCGCTTCTGCGCCGATCCTTCTCAGCCTGGGATACTCTTGGGTGCTGAGAGGTATTGTTGGAGAACTTTGGTTGATTTTGCTGGGTGTTGTTCTGGGGGGGCTTGGGTGCTTGTTGGGAAACTGCATTAGAGGTTGCATTTCCTTGACGATTTCCATAAAGTCCTGTAGAGTGGGCAATTGCATCTCGCTTTTCCGCTATCTCCACTAGCTGGTCAAATGAGGTATCTGAAGTGATATCTGGTTTCACTTCTCGCTTGAGTTTGATATCCATGGCATCAAGGAGTCTCTGCTTCGCTGAATAGTCCAAAATTGGTGCTGGAGGGAGACTGTCCCTTAAGGTTTCAAGTCTGATTACAGTATCGGTAATCTGTGCTGTTTTTCCGCCGTTAGTTTGCTTGACTTGTAGCCACTGTTCATAGATGGTATTTGTTGATTTAGAAGGAAGGAAGTAGGCCTCGAATATCTGTTTGAGTCCAGCAAATGTGTGATCTCCTTGGGATGCTTCACATTGGGTGAATTTATCGAGGGATTTCTCTCTGTAATGGGCTCCATAGTATTGCAGGGCTTCACGGGCATCGTCTGTTATGTCAAACCTTGCGATGTATGGATGGACTGTGTTGAACCAGGAGTTGATTCTCAATGGATCTCGATCTTTTCCTTCTCCTGTGAATGTAAATGGTGCAGGCCATTTAGGACGATTATTACCCTCTGGGGGGACTGACATGGCGATGGGTTAAGGCCTTGGATTGCTTGATGGACTTGGACGACTAGGTAAATTGTCTGGTGCAGGGCTTGGTTCTCTTGGTTCTCTTAGTGAACTAGGTGGTCTAGGTGGCGAAGCTGGGGGTGCTGGCCCTGGAGCGTCCTCTGGACCGGAACCAGATTCTGATTCTGAGCTTGGTTCTTTCTTGGCTTGGACTTCTTGGTGGAGCTGTTTTTGGACTTGGTCTTGGGCTTGATTTTGGTCTTGGTGTGGAGCTTGGGCTTGGGCTTAGTCTTGGTCCTCTTCACTGCTGCTGATATTTACTGAAGATAGTGCTGATTACTCAGATGGTGGTGCAGGTGGGGGTACTTGTGCTTGACTTAAGGGTCCTGAGGAGGATGCTACTGATCATCTAGTGAAGTGCCTTCTGGTATCTCTTGCAAGTGAAATGGTTGCTAGCTAGGGTGAGATGGTCTCGCCAGGAGTCCGCTTAAGGCCTTCTTGGAAACAGGGAGGTGTACTAGTAGTCCAGGGTCAAGGTAGGCGAAGGGTCATTAGTCCTCTGCCAAAGATCAAAGATATACTTGAGTCTAGGTCAAAAAAGTGTAAACTACTCCCAAGTATCTCGAGAATCTCAAAGGGACTCTGAAGATACTATAAGGATAGGTCTTCAATAGACAAGGTAAAAGGTATGGCACTAATAGAGTGACCGTTCAACTTGTAGTATTAAAGATGATAGTCCTGTAATGCTAGCGAGTCCAAATCCTTAAGGGATTGCAGGCTCTTTAAATACAAAAGATTGTTGCTAGGAAAACCAAACAAAAGCGCAAACATCCTTTCCAACAACATGCTAACAGAGGGAGCATAACAAGGTAACCATATTCCGAAAATAGAGGGTTAAAGGGGACAGGATAGAGCTAACAAAATAAGTAATGGAATCCAAACAGGAAGGAACAAGAGATCGCTACTACTATACAATTCCAGTAGGTATAGCAGGAGGATAGCGATACCCAAATGGGTAGAAGCAAGGAGGGGTAGTGATAAGCGAAACAAGGAAAGAATAACCAATTAGGAAGTTATAACCAAGAAAAGAAGGGACAACCAAATAGTAGCACTTATCAGGTATAAACCCAAATAAGTAATAACCAACATCAAGTCAGTAGTAATAGTAGAAACATAGTAGGACTCTGTTACACTAATTAAGGAAAGGTGGATGATGAATTTTGGACACCCAACTTGGAGAGTGACTATGACGACTCTGGTGTCTCAGATGATAGCGAGGTTATCAAGACTTGGTGTTGATTAGGATTTTGATGATTTGGGAAATTGGTTTTATTGGTTTTGTTAGTTGGAAACAGGGGTTTTATATCTGCGGTGTAACCAGTATTAGTTACTATAGTTAAGGCTCACAAGGCTATCAAAAACTAGAAGGGCTAGTAAGAGGGTAGTTTGTTTTATGATTGGTTTCAAGTATCATATGATACTTAGTTTGTATTATGTTGAGTGTCATGTATCAGGCTAATACTCAATATAGTTTATGTTTTGTTTTATGTATCAGGATGATACATATCTTGTTTACAGTATCGTTTAAGTGCATGAGGTATTTGTTTAATGGAAGGAGTTTCCAAGCGGAGGTAGGTTATATCGGTTTCTTGGAAATCAAATATAACAAAATGGGGAGCTTTAGAAGAGCGAGATCATGTATATAAGACTGCCCCTCTGGAGCTTATACAGGGCCGACTTTGACTGACAGAGATTTCAATATACCTGGTTAAGCAGTTACTTCTTTAGAGTTCACACGAAATCACAGCACGTAAGTCTAAGACTTAGCAAGGTAGGCGATATAGTAATCGATGGCTGTTGAACAATTCATCGAGATCTCTATTAGTAATACTTACTTCAAGTCACAATAGTTTGAGATCTGGGTTGTTATCGTTATACATTACCGAGAAGTAAACCTGTTGGTGGCTGATACACCTAAGAAGGCGTTATAGTTGCTCAACTTATTGCTGCCACTGGAGAAAAAGGCTAGAGAGTGGCATTACGAATCATTTAGCTATACAGGAATTGGATTAAGACAAGTAGCATTATAACATGAAAGGATTTGCAAAGAAGTAGTATCCTATCTCGCCTCGAGGATGAGGAAACTCAGCTTGGAATCCCTGCGTTTATTGCTAGCCCTGGTGATGAAATTAAGTCACAACGTTTGGCAAGCGCAATTTCATCATATTGGTCTATGGGAAGTCTACCTTATATGAGCGATGATTTTTTCGGGTACCCTATTCCTGCTTCTGCGCCAAACCATGATTAATTGGTACATCATATTATACCAGTGGAAATGTCAGAGACCAGTATCCAAAAGGTGTAAACTAGTTGTACTGCAGCACCTTGGTTGAATAAACTTGGATACAAGTAGAAGGAGATTAAAAAAGGAGTTTTTGAAGATGACCATAACCGTGAGGATGTGGTAAGATATCGAGAAGAGGAATTCTTACCAGCACTCCTGCAACCTAAACCTAGATGGTTCAATAGGCATTGGATTCAAAGGGGAAACTATATGCCATCATGCCTGATTTGAAATCCCTACCTTTGTGCCAAATGTCAATTGTCCTAATTGCGCATGCTAATCAACCTACGACTTAAATGATGGCTGCAGATATACATAGATGAAGTATGGAGAGCACCCTATTTGTGAAAAGATCCCAGGCAAATGCATATTGGTTTCTGTAGTTGTCACTGTGCGTAGCTACTTGAAGGCACCTGAGTGGATTTAACTCTAGTGTTAGGCACATTGGGTACAAGGTACAGGAATCCAGCACTGAATTCATATGAAAATTAGGCTGAGATACTACTCATAACTCTCTGGCTGTTAAACATATGGGAAATGGTACAAATTAGTTGATGTGATAGTTTATAGAACCGGGAGGTTACTATATGACTACACCCCATGCTGGCAAGAAGTAGTGTCTATAGTAGAGCTGCTCAGCCTCGGTGAAAGATCTAGACTCTAATGTACAGAGTACTATGACTCTTGATAATCCGCATGCATATGCACTTGAGTGCTTACATGCAGGAAAGACGGCCATCCAGACTGATCAACTGGTATTCCGTAAGCTGTTTGCAACTGGGCTACATCTACTTTAACTTAGTTCATTTAGCAAATGAATGGAAGGCTATTTATTGGTGGAGTGCTAGACACCCTCAGAATAATAAATAGTTCAGGGGATCATTTGACCGAGCGGGGCTTTCATTTTCAGAGTCAAACTGAGTTTCCACTTTCCCTGACCCTGGCCATGACATCTAAGGATACTTCATATATATGGCTAACATAAGTACTGGGAGAATTGTATAAATAGCTAGCAGTTCCCCATAGTTAAGGGACACGCTCCGGGCCCTCTATCTTCCTCCCGCTTGAAACTCTTGCCCTTTTTAGCTGAACAAAACTTCGCCCTTTTATGTGGCAACAGCCACGACACACTAAATCTTGCCCTTCGCTTAAGCTTCACTCTTTAGTGACACAGCCCCACTTCCTGTATAACCGTGGTGGCCACAGCTTCCCCTGGCCCCTCCAGGAGCCTCACGCACCCAGCACCGCACAGCCCCCTACTCAGCCCACTCCTCCCGCGCCAGCACCCCTGGACCCCTCCCTGACCACCTGATTGCAACCCAGAACCTCCTGGACGCTATAGTTACCCAGTTTAGCCTCTCCTGGGAATACTTCCCTGCGTTTGACAACTCCCTCCTCCACAACCTTTCCGACGGGGAAGCCACCTTCATCCCACTCCTCTGCACCGCCCTCTCTAGAATCAATGAGGTAGTTAGCCCACTTGCCGCACTGACTACGCGCCTGGATGAGATCTCCTCCGCTATTTCGTCCCCTACTCCTCCCCCTACTTCAGCCCCCCCAGTGATTGCAGCCTTGGAGGCCACAGTCAGGGACCTCTCCCTTCGCGTCACCGCAGGAGCCACTGCCAGACAACCCCCTCCTCCTCCGCCGGTCCCCCCTCGCTGCACTCCGGCTCGACCTAGGTCACTCCCCAACCTTCCACCCCAACCCAGACAAGAAGAAATTCAAGGCCCCGACCACGACCTCCCATGCTATGAAACAGTTGAAAAATAGTGGTATGGCAACCCTGCCGCATATGCCGTCCGACACCCACGCTCCTGGGAAGTCTAAGAATACAGGGCAGGGAAATACCCTCCCCTTACCGAGTTCCGCTCACCACCCTCATCCTCCAACAACCGACCCACACACACCCAGTGCCGTCTGTCTCAACAAGTCCTATGCTGCTGTTGCGGCAGGACCATCCACTGCACCAGGTACCAAAGGCAAAGTGAAGAAGCCAACCATGCCGGCCCAAGTTGCAGCGTCCAACGACAGCAGTCCTCAGTCTCGAGGTCCAGCACCGTTGCCCTCTTCCCAGCGGAGATTCTTCGCCCCCCGTACCTCACCCGCACTCATGCAGGTGCTGACCGTATGGCAGCAACCGCCCCTGACCTGATGGCTGCCGTCCTGAGGCAGGCCAACTGCCCTTTCCCCCTGTCCTTTTCCGCACGTGTCAATCCAAAAGGATCTCTTACCCTCCTGGGCACTGACCCACACACACCCTCCACTGCCTACTCACTCTACTATGAAGCCATGACTAACTGTCTTAACCAAGCTTTTCCAGTAGGAAACAATCCCTATCGCCCTTTCCGCCCTGCCCCAAATGAGGTCCAAAATAGCCATCCACAGCTTACCAACAGCCTACCTTCCGGAGGACCTGGCTGACCTCTTCCCTGCCCTCTCGGAGTCAGTTCCCAATGCAACTGAAATCATTATCTACTCAGCACATTTCCTCTAAACTGACCCTGACATTTGGGCAACAAAGACCACTACGTCTGTTGTAGTCACGGTGGCCCCGGACGATGTAAACAGGCATGGCTCCACCATCCGTCTCTTCTCCCGTCCGCGCAAAGTCGAAAAGGCCCAAACCTCGCGTAAGTATATGCAATGCTGGAAGTGCTGGCCTTACGGTCACCCCTCTCCTATGTGCAAACCCTCGACCCCCACCTGTCCCCTATGTGCTCTAGCACATACAGGAGCGGCCCACCGCTGTCCTAATCCCACTTGCCCTAATGGCGGGAACACTAAGTCCGTTGCTGGGTGTTGTCCCGCCTGTCCCCTCATGTGCTCTAGGTGTGCAGGTCCCCATCCTGCCACGGACCGTTCCTGCCCATCCTGCCCCCTCCCTCCCACTGGCGTTGATGCTCCCTCTGAGCCTGAGGGTATACAAGGACCTGATAATGTCATGGACCAGGATGCACCCACCCTACCTGACCCACCCAGG
>QFET01000015.1:0-17260 GCA_003316355.1 Tuber calosporum | reverse complement strand
TTAGAGTCATGTGGGTTTCGCGCATGACGCACACTTGTGAGTCATGAGGTTATTATTAAGTGCCGATAACCTTCACACTTAGAAGGTGATATGATGTATGAGTTTCACATGGCTGCGCACTTGCACAGCCATAAGGTTTAGGGTTGCGGGAAGAGGCCCATATAAGGACCCATAGGGGGACAGGTAGATAGCTCTTCACGCAACCATCTTTGTTATTTCCTATCTATAACTTTATCAAATCAAACCTTCATTTCGCTCCCCCTCTAGCGACCTCTAGTTGAAGTTGACTGTCGGATTCTTCTATCAAGTGCTCGGGAATCTATTGGACTTGGAGTTGTCGCAATAGTAGTGAGCAAGTGTCTTGATAGACTGAATCATATATCGTTGCCGGTTGCGCGATATAGATAGTCGAACCTTAACACCTTTGCATGCAGAGTTATGCTGCAAGGAGATGCCAATGCCCCTGCTACAGGAATGAGAGTTATAGAGTTTGTCCTAGATGGATTTATTGGAAAATTCGTTTGGGCATACATGGATGACATTACCATCTACTCTGAAACAGTTGAGGACCATATTTCACACGTCAGATCAGTCTTGGGAAGACTGAAGCAGTATCAAATCAAAGCATCGCCAGCCAAGTGCAAATTCTTCGCCACCGAGCTCTCACTCCAAGGTCATGTTATAGATAAAGGAGGAATTCATGCAAACCTTGAAAATAGTTCGATTCATCCAAGACTGGCCTACACCAAAATCAAAAAAGGATGTTCTGACCTTTATTAGAGTTGTCATATATCATGCACAGTTCCTTCCACACCTTGCCTCTACTACTGCCCCCCTCTCAGACCTAATTTCCCAAGATGTGTTTGAATAGCGACCCCTGCATGAGGCAGCCTTCAAACAGGTTAAGCGCCTGGCCAAGGAGAGAATTCCACACCGCCCCATCTCATATGAGACTTCAGCTGATCTAATATACCTTATTACTGACACTTCTAAGGTTGGATCAGCAGCATGGGTTGGCCAAGGACCCTCCCCTGAGAAAGCATACCCTGCAGCATTCCACAGCAGAAAGTTTGCAACAAGTCAGCTGCACTACCCTGTCCATGAATTAGAATATTTGGCGATTGTGGATGCCATTGTGGCATTCCATCCAATTATATATGGCACCAAGTTCACTGTTGTGTCTGACAATAAGGCACTATCCTTTTTCCTGAAGGAGACTGACCTACCTTACCGCCAAACTAGATGGCGCATGTTCCAGCGATCTTATGATTTCGATATCATACACAGACCTGCCAAAGACAATGTCCTTGCCGATGCACGATCAAGGATCTATGAAGACACCCCAGCTGAAGAAGACCAAATAATCGAAGACCTTACAGAGAAGAAGCCTATAAAGACCCCCTCCTCCACCATGAACAGTGTATCAACACACTACCTCAACACCGCCCATGCCCTAGACCCTTCTTTTACCCTCACTCTTCAAGTACCCTCTCACACTCTTACTCCTGAACACCACTCCATGTGGAACTCACATCATGGCACCAGCTCAAACCCCTCCAGCTCCCAAGAAGCGAGTCACTACTCAGGGTCTATTGAACAAGCCATGGACAAAACAGCAGATACCCTCGAGTTTGCAACCAATGCCATTCAAGGTTGTGAAATCGTCGAGACCTCCTCCTATCTCAGCAACCCTCAAGAGCCATCCCATGTCACAGTACTTATTGTGCGAGCTAAAGCTCAACTGTCTGGCCTTGCGGCAAGAATTAACAATAGTCTAAGAGATATGGACCAACCACAGCATCCAGATGCTATCACCAACTGCTTTAAACGAATCCATGATTCTATTACCCAACTCGAATCCCTTGCAGTCACCACCTGCGGAAATATCGCCTCCAGCAGCACACCTACTGAACCTGACCCTTAGCCCACACCAATCCCTCCGCGACCCCCAGTCAATGAACTGGACCGCTATCTTGAATCTAATAGACACAGAGCCATGCACAGGACTGCCTGTGTCTGGGATGAATGTCAAACCCATATGAATGGAAAGAATACCGGATACTTTCCCTCAAGATCTTGTGATATTCCAGGACCCTTGCCTCTCTACTACTCCTCCAACTTTGTCTCCCCTCATCATCTCAAGTGCAGATCAGAACAAAGATGAGCTGTTCCTCCTACCCTCCATGATGATAATGGCTACTCAGTCTTTCATACACTAATTGATAAGGGAAAAGAAAGAGAAATATCAAATATCGACAAAGGATGGGACCTACCTACCCCAGAAGCACCTGTCGATTATGAGGACTGCTTCTTTGATCAGCTCTCCTCACAGCTTGACCTTCACGCTTTTCAGCTTACCAACTACATGAAAGGGAAGTGGTACTCCAGCATTCGAAATGCTACCCAGAAGGACCCTCTCCTAGAGGTAGTTATCAAGGCTATCGACCACCCTGACTGGCTCATATATGACGGAGGTCTGGTCAGAAAGGGGAAGATGACAGTAGAGACTGTCCTTATATTCTCTATGAAGCAAGCTATAAAGGTGCTAACATCAGAAGCGAAATTGTGCGCATTACCCAGGAACAAATTGCACATATGGGTTGGCAGAAATAGTTTTACTATGCATCAAGACACTTCCACAGGCTCTCCATGAGGAACGATTTCAAAGACTATCTCCGCAGATGCCACCTATGCCAGCTCAACAAGCAACCTACCACTGTCCCTGAAGCATCAGTCACCCCTCTCCCTGTCCCCAGGCAGCCATTCTCGTCCCTTGCAATTGACTTTGCAGGACCCTTCCCTAGCGATTCCAAGCTTGAACTCATCATGGTTGTCTTGGATCGATTCTGTGGCTTTACCTACCTCATACCATTCTCCCAGAACATTACCGCTATCGAAACAGCACATACCCTCATTGAGCAAGTTTTCTCCATTCATGGTTTCCCTACCTCCCTAGTCTCTGACAGAGACTCCAAGTTTACCTCACGCTTTTGGACACAACTTATAGTGAATCTTAATGTTGATCTCAATATGGCTACAGCATATCATTACCACACTAATGGACAGACTGAGCGCAAAATCAGAACTGTTCGCCAATGCCTTAGGAACTATGTCAACCCTAAGGGAACTAAGTGGGTCGCCACCAACCTCATATCCAGACTGCAATCGATTCAGCCCCCAGCGATACCACAGGACTCTCCCCCTTCGAAATCACCTTTGCCAGACTACCAAACCTCCTTCCTAGCATCAGAGTTCTCCCCACTTCAGTACCTGCAGCAGACGAGATTGCTTCACAGATCATGAAGAATCAACAACTTGCCAGAGATGCACTCAAGAAGGCCAGAGCACGTCAAACTACCTCCAGCGAAAACAGAGGAGATGATGGATCCCCAATCATCCCTAACGAAAGTTTAGTTATCATCAAGTCAGCACCCTATGTCCATAAGGTTGGACAAAATCACAAACTAGTTGGGCCATGGTTAGGACCTTTCTCAGTGAGTGAAGGACCTGACAGACATAACAACTACAAACTCATACTCCCTCCAGTGATGGCAGGAATCCACCCATGGATCTATCACAGCTATCTTCGCATTTACCGAAGACCGAACCCCTTCGCCTTCCCAGGAACACCTTAACCCATATCTAAAGAGCCTGTGACCATCGATGCTAGTGGACAGTAGCAATGGGAAATCGAAAAGATACGCAAAGATCGAATCTATCGCAGAAAAAGACAGTTCTTGATCCATTGGAAAGGCTATGACGAAATTGAAGCAACATGGCAGCCCCTCTACAACCTAGAAGGCGCCAGCAACCTCATCTGATCCTACTGGTTCGATAACTACAATGAATCTATACCTTTCAGACTCCCTTGGTCCCATGACGAGACTTTCTCTGCCTGGACACTTCAGAAACCATACTATGCCCCCCGCTCACCTGAGCTTGACCCTGACGGATTTTGGAAACCTCTCCAAGACTCAGACTGCTCAGAATCTGATACCAGCACAATAGTCTCCACCTTGGATGAATCTGAGATGGAAGGCTATCTGCTTCATGGTATTGTCTTCGCTACTATGGGGCTTATAAAGGTGTAAGGTCCTGACACCAGTGATGGATATATGTTTACTGATTGAGTTATATATTTTGAAATTGAGTGGAATGCTCCAAAGGCGGGTTGGTCATTAAGCCCTTTAGGATATTCCTTATTGTTTTGTTTGTTTTATATCTTTTAATTGGAATGTAACGGAATCCTACTATGTTTCTACTATTACTACTGATGTAACGCCTTCCTGGGTGTATCAGGCACTAAAGGGATGCGTCTCAGTAAGGTATAACAATAGCTAGCTCAGGTTCCAAACTGTCGGGACTTCAAGTGAGTGATAGCTACCGGAGATCTCGATAGGTTGTCAAACAGCCGTCGATTACTATATCGCCAGCTTCGCTGAGTCCTAGACTTACTTGCTATGGTTTCGTGCGAACTGAAAAGAAGTAACTACTCAACCAAGTATATTGAAAACTCTGTCTGTCGAAGTCTGCCCTGTCTAAGCTCCAGAGGGGCAGTCTTTAAATACATGATCTCGCTTTTCCAAAGCTTTCCATCTTCTTCCATTTGATTTCCAATCAACGGAAATAAAAAAAGCTCCGCTTGTAAAGTCCTCTAATCAAACAAATGCCTCATGTACCTAAACGGTACTGCAAACAAAATATGTATCATCCTGATACATGAAACAAAACATAAAACATATCGGGTATCAGCCTGATACATAAAACCCAACATAAAACAAACTAAGTATCAAACGATACTTGAAACCAATAACAAAACCAACTAACCCCTTACTAGCCCTGCTAGTTTCCGTTAGCCTTGTCAGCCTTAGCAATAGTAACCAATACCAGTTACACCCCGGAAACAAAACAAATGTTTCCAAAACCAAAAAACCCAAAACTAATATCTCTAATTGCGAAAAATTCAAAACCAGGTATTGATAATCTCGCCATCTTCCGAGACTCCAGAGTCGTCATAGTCGCTTTCCAAATAGGGTTTGCAAAACCCATCGTCCACCTTTCCTTCATCAGCGAACTCCCCGTAAACTGGCGTCTTTGGCGTGAATCCGATCTCGATATATCCCGTAATGATGGGAAACTCGTCGCCTGGACAATTGTCTTTCCACCAATCCTGGACCAGGTTCATAGCGTTTTCTAGTCCTTCGACAGGCTCCTAGCTGTTCTCAGAATCCGCATAACCTTTCCACTTAATAAGGAACTGGTCTCGTCCATAGTGCTGGCGATGATCCAACACTTGTTCAACTTCCCATTCCAGTACTTCTTCAATGAGAATGGGTGCTGGTTTCGCATAGGCTCTACGAGGGAACCTATCATTATCATTTTCCATGAACCTCTTAACAGTAGAGCAGTGAAATACTCCTTCCTTGTGGCGGTATATCCTAGCGTCCATCTTAACTGTGTAGTTCTGTGTGTGGGAGTTGTATTCCAACACCTCGAAGGGTCCTCACCATCTGGGTTCGAGTTTCTTGCTTCTACCAGATTCTGTAGCGAACAGGTCTCCCCAAACTAACAATAGTTCGCCCACATCAATGGGTTTGTGGGTGGTCCTTCTTCTTGCTGCCATCCTGGTACTCCTAAATCTTGCCATCTTGACACATTGGTAGGCCTCATTACGTAGTTCCTGGTGTCTGTTCAGGAAGTCATTGGAGGCAGGCACCTGGGTGTTTCTGACTCTGATAGTCGACAGCATAGGGTAATCTCGTCCATGGACTGCTTTGTATGGTGACATGTTCCGGACATCAGAATGTCCTACATTCTCGTAGGCTGCTAACTCTGGAAGCGCAAGTAAATAGTTTTTCTGGTGCTTGTTAACAACATTCCTTAAGGTGGTCTTAAGTTCCCTAATCTTTCTCTCAACCTGGCCATTAGTTTCGTGGTGTCCAGGTACTGCCTTGATATGTTCGATCCCCAAAGACTTCATGCTTTGGGCCCAAAATCGTGAGGTAAAACGTGGGTCAGCATCGCTGATAATCAATATAGGTACTCCATGTGGAGTGAAAATATGGTACTGGAGTAGGGTGAGGGTCTCCATAGCTTGACTGTTTGAATGCGTAGGGATAAACCAAGTGAATCCAACCGCCCTATCGACATCTACTAGTACTGATTCGTACTTGTTGTTTCCAGACTTGTTGAATGGCCCTGCAAAGTCGATAGCGTAGGAGGTAAATATCTCTGAGGGTACTGGCATAGACTGTGCCTCTCCTTCAGGTAGCTTATTGCGTTCCTTATTCCTTTAGCATAAATCGCATTGGCGAACATAGTCTCGAAAATCCTTCCTCATCTCGGGCCAGAATTTGTATTCTGTAGCATAGCGTAGGTTCCTATGTGCGCTATGGTGTCCTCAGTTGTGAATCTCATCAATAACGATCTCCCTGAGTGTCATCCCATTTACTGCATGTCCCTTAGGTATGTATAGGCAATCTTGACCATCCCTGGTCGTTGCATACATTAGTCCATCGCCGATCCTATAGTGGGATAGCTTGCCACCTCTCCCAGTATTGCTAGTGTCAGAAGCCTGCTTGTACAGGTCATCGTTCCTGTAGGCCTCTACCATCTGTCTTCTCCATTGGCTGCTCATTTCTGCCACTACTGCTGCCGTATCCCGTTCATCCTGTACTCGCTCCAGGCGTGGTACTTCCTCCTCCTCGTCTTCGTAAAGCTCGTAGAGTGTACGCTGGTGGTGAGGAAGGGTAGGTGGCTCGATGACTGGTATAAGCCTTGGTTGGCCGCGCACCACATTGGAGCAGAGAGGCCGCTTAGCCTCCTTTGATGGTTGTTGGTAAGGATTCTCATGGTCCTGATACTCCGAACTCATGTCTCCTAGCTGTTCATTCAGGCGTCGCCTGATAGGATCCAGGTCTAGTACCGGTCGCGGAGGTAACAAGATACTATTCCTTTCTTCGTAGGTAGAGACTAGCTCGGGTAGAACTATCTTGTCTCTAAACTTCTCGTCTTCATGGATAGTACACTGGCGATCATAGCATGCGCTCCAGTGCATGGCTGCATGATTTCTCTTATCATCACTAATCTCTAGGGTGACTCTGTCTCCCCAATCGTTTCCTGCCCTGATAGAGCAATCTGAGTTATCCGATGAAAGTGGTTCCTCAACAGGAAGTGGTTCAAAGTGCGACATATTTGAGGATGTAAAAGGTATGTTGTAAGGGTTTGAATCTTCTTCGTTGGTAGGGTCTTGAGCATAGTTTGGTTCTGGATCAAATTGCTCATAAAGACGGGAAAGGGCGTCAGCTAAATAGTTTCCCTTCCCGGGCCTATAACATATCTTTGCCTCGTATTTTCCCAAATGGGTTCGCCACCTCAGCTGCTTGCATGAGGGGATCTTGGCTGTCTTCAGGTACACCAATGGTTGGTGGTCGGTTATGATCGTAAATTCATGCCCTGCAAGAATGTGATCAAAGGAGGTTAAGGCATCAATAATTGCAAGTGCCTCCTTATCGGTAGTTCCGTAATTCATTTGTGAGTGGGTGAATTTCCTGCTGTGCAATGCCGCAGGCCTCACCATTTCGGGTGTGTCTCCTTGTCCTACCTAAGCTCCTACCCCTGAGTCAGAGGCATCCGTAATGAGCCATATCTTTTGTCCTGAGGTATGGTTGATTGGTCTCATGACCTGATTCTGTTTAGCAATTTCCTTCAAATTCTCGATGCATTGATCATGTGTTGGTGTCCAAACAAACTCCTCATTTCCGGTAAGGTCTGTCAAGGGTGCCGTGATAGTAGCGATGTGTGGACTGAATTGGCTAATGTAATTTACCAATCCTAGGAACTCCTGAAGTTGCTTCTTATTCTTTGGTGTTTCCCACTCCTCAATCATCCTGATCTTTTCATGTGATGCTCTAGGCCCATTGTCGTCGATAACGTGGCCTAGTACTTGTAATTCTTGAGCGAAGAAGTCTGACATCTTTCTGCTCGCAAAGAACTCCGCTTTTTCCAACTTGTCACAGACCGCTTTAATGTGTTTCAAGTGGTCGGACTCTGTATCGGAGAATATGAGTATATCGTCGATGTGCACCCACACGAATTCTCCCAGGTAGGCGGCGAGTAGGTCTGACATGATCCTCATAAATGTACCTGGTGCATTCATGTCTCCTTGTAACATAACTTTGCTGATGAAACCTCCAAAGGGAGTTTTGAAACTGTTATATTTAACATCGTCAGGGTGCACTCTGGTTTGAAAATAGGCATCGCTTAGGTCAATCTTGCTCCTGTATCGCGCCCTTGCTAGTGCATTGAGTAATCTCCCTTGGTTTGGAATAGGTTCGTCATCCTTCCACGTATTGTCATTTCTCGCTGTAAGGTCCGCTAGACATCTGATCCTGCCATCAGTCTTCCCTTTGACTGATACAAATATTGGTACTGCTCCTGGCACTTCTGCCCTTTCATTGACTCCTTCTTGCTGTTTCTGGTCCAGCCATGCTTGGAGTCAAATCTCGTACTTTTCTGGTACTGAGTATGTTGGCATCGTCTTCAGATTCTCTGGATCCTTTAATCTGATTCTGTGGTTGATCTTCCTTAAAGGTGGTAACCTTTCAGGAATCGGATCTGGGAATACCTTCGTGTATTGTTCCATTATCTCTTCTGTGCTTGTCACAGCTGCTCGAATTCTGGCACTTGTTGGCGTGCAATTGACCCATATCTTGTGGTCCGGAAAGTGAATTCTCAGCTTTCCATATTCGACTAATGCTTTGTTTCGCGATAGGAATGGCATTCCAATCAAAGCATCGTACTTGGCTAAGTTTCCCACCATCATTTTATTGCCTGTAGTCTTCATCTTCCTAATTGCTATGCTGACATTACATTCTTTCTGGGATTCAGATCGTGACCCTTTCATAGCCATATGAATGGTTGCAGGAGTTGCCATTTCGGTACATGGGATTCCATGTGTAGTGACAAAGGTTGCGCTCAATAGGTCTGTTCCTATTGTTCCTGTATCAAATAGGACTCTCGCTTGTTTGCCATTAATCAGGATCGTTCCTTCTAATACTGTGTGGCTCTTATCTCCCTTGTGTGGCGTGTTCTGTGCTGATGCATTAGTCTCGACTTCTATGGCATTGACATATACCTCATCTTCGCTGCTGGCTTCTTCCACTCGATTCGATGATGTCTCCTTCTTGGGTGTTTTTCCTTTGCCTTTGTCGTTTTTGTTGGGACAATCCTTTGCCATATGTCCTTTACCTCCGCAGGTAAAGCATGCTCCTTTTTCTCTTGGAGTCTTTGTTTTGCTTGATTCCTTTTTCTTCCATTGAGGTTTGTTGTCCTTCTTGGAGTTGTCTTCCTTGTATTGATCGATCTGCTTTTCCTTTCCATAGGCTCCTGTATCGTGGAGGATTGCATCGACTCTCTCTGCATAGCCTATCGTGGTCTGGATTGTTTCGCTTTAATCATACCATGTTTCAACATCTCGCCTTAGCCTAGTGTGCATACATTGGAAGAACCTTTGGATGAAAGCATATTCAGAAATGGTGCCTTCTGGTAGTCGTGATCGGTACATCAACATGTCTGTAGCCACCGTTGTGATTCGCTGCGTCTTCCCATTGTTGACTTGCTCAATCTCGTGGAATCGTTTGTAAAGGTCATCCTTCTGTCTGGATGACTGGAATCGTTCTCTTAACCAATCAATAAGCTGATCTCTGGTTAAGTCTTCGCCATAGTTTTCTGCTGCCTGGAAAGCTGCTTCTTGAGCTCTCCCTTCTGTGTACAGTATCCAATAGTTTCCCGCTCCGTCTGTTTTGGAGTTGACTTGGTGTAGTCTTAGGTATAACTGGACTGACTGGTACCAATAATCGAACGCTTCTGGTTTAAGGTCCTCTCCTTCACCACTGAACTTCTTTGGTGTAGGAACCTTGATGCTAAGCTTCGCTGTAGTTGCTGGTGTTGGCTCTCTAGCCACTGGCGCATTACTAGGTCCTGGATTCAACATATCGTCTGAATCACTAGAGCTATCTGAGCTATCTTCGCTGTCTGAGCTGCTTGGATCGTCCTTGGGTGTTGCTATTTACTTTCCATTCAATCCCTTTGGCGAACCGGGGAACTCTCCTGGAGTTCTCGCTTTCTCTTTGGCTAGTTCCTTCGCTAATTCCGCTAGCAATTGCTTTGCTTGGTCTCGGGATAACAGTCTTCCTGCTTCGTCTACTTTGAAGCTGCATGCCGTAGATTGTTCGCCTTTGGTGCTCTGACTGCCTTTCTTTTTGGTAAGTTCCTGTCGCAGGATCTGCTTACCTGACCTCGCCTGAAGTCTCTCGTCACCTATTCTGGGCAACTTCTTGCAAACCTGAGGTTTCCTAACCTCTGCCTGTTTCTAACTCAACTACTAGTTGTAGTTAAAAAAATGTAACGCCTTCCTGGGTGTATCAGGCACCAAAGGGATGCCTCTCGGTAAGTAATAACGATAGATAGCTCAGGTCCCAAACTGTCGGGACTTCAAGTGAGTGATAGCTACCGGATATCTCGATAGGTTGTCAAACAGCTGTCGATTACTATATCGCCAGCTTCGCTGAGTCCTAGACTTACTTGCTATGGTTTCGTGCGAACTGAAAAGAAGTAACTACTCAACCAAGTATATTGAAAACTCTGTCTGTCGAAGTCTGCCCTGTCTAAGCTCCAGAGGGGCCGTCTTTAAATACATGATGTCGCTTTTCCAAAGCTTTCCATCTTCTTCCATTTGATTTCCAATCAACGGATATAACCAAGGTCCGCTTGTAAAGTCCTCCAATCAAACAAATGCATCATGCACCTAAACGGTACAGCAAACAAAATATGTATCATCCTGATACATGAAACAAAACATAAAACATATCGGGTATCAACCTGATACATGAAACCCAACATAAAACAAACTAAGTATAAAACGATACGTGAAACCAAGAACAAAACAAACTCAGTATCAAACGATACTTGAAACCAATAACAAAACAAACTAACCCCCTACTAGCCCTGCTAGTTTCTGTTAGCCTTGTCAGCCTTAGCAATAGTAACCAATACCGGTTACAACTGACTTGATGTTGGTTATTACTTGTTTGGGTTGATACCTGATAAGCGCTACTATTTGGTTGTCCCTTCCTACTTGGTTATAACTTCCTAACTAGTTATTTTTTTCTTGTTTCGCTTATCACTACCCCTCCTTGCTTCTACCCATTTGGGTATCACTATCCTCCTGCTATACCTACTGGATTTGTATAGTAGTAGCGATCTCTTGTTCTTTCCTGTTTGGATTCCATTACTTGTTTTCATAGTTCCATCCTGTCACTTTTAACCCTCTGTTTTCGGAATATAGTTATCTTGTTATGCTGCCTCTCCTAGCATGTTGTTGGACAGGATGTTTGCGCTTTTGTTTAGTTTTCCTAGCTACAATCATTTGTATTTAAAGAGCCTACAATCCCTTTAAGGTTTTGGACTCTCAAGCCTCACAGGACTATCATCTTTAATACTACAAGTTGAACGGTCACTCTATCAGTTCCATACCTTTTACCTTGTCTATTGAAGACCTCTCCATCGACGCTTCTCCCCCTATCATAATAGTATCTTCAGCGTCCCTATGGGATTCTCGTGATACTTGGGAGTAAGTTACAGTCTTCAATAGACAAGTTAAAAGGTAAGGAACTAATAGAGTGTCTATTGAACATGTAGTATTAAAGATCCTGGTCTTGTGAAGCTTGAGAGTCCAAATCCTTGCGGAATTGCAGGCTCTTTAAATACAAAGATCGTAGCTAGGAAAACTTTACAAAAGTGCAAACATCCTGTTCAACTAACATGACAATAGAGGTAGTATGATAAGGTAACCATATACTAAAAACAGAGTGTTAAAAGCAACAAGATAGAGGTAACAAATAATTGATAGAATTCAAACAGGTAGTAGCAAGTGATCACTAGTACAATACTAATCTAGTAGTTGTGGCAGAAGGATACTGATGCCCAAATGTGTGGAAGTTTGTGAGTAATGATAAGCCAAACAAGGAAAGAATAACCAGTTATGGAGTTATAACCAAGTAGGAAACAACCAAAGGAAAGGGCTTATCAGGTATAAACCGAAATAAGTAATAACTAATATCAAGTCAGTAGTATGATAGTAGTTGAAATATAGTAGGATTCGGTTGCATTCCCCTTAAAAGAAATGAAACAAACAAAAATAATATGGAAGATCCTGAAGAGCTTAATCACCAAACTGCCTTCAGAGTGTTTACAGGTAGAAGAGTTATGTCTGATACTACAATAGGTTAAACACTTTTGTTGTCGCCAAGGAGGCTCCTCTGGTACAACACACTACTCGATGGCTATCAATTGATGCTGCAAAGCTTAATCAAGATAGATAATTTACACTCTTTTCTCCACCTTCGTATGCCGGCTAGGGCGGTGTCTCCTCTAGATAGGAATAAAGTTGATAATCCACCTTCCAGGTGCTAACAGAGAAATTAGATGTAAAGCATCACATTGTGCCAAGAGGGCCAACACCACTCTAATCTGTTGCACATAATACCGTACTTACATAATCAATTTAGTATGTCACCAAAGGCTGCCGTGGCATTTGAGGTATATTTTAGAAATAAGGATGGCATCTGAGACCTTTGCCGTTTATACGAGTGCAGTACTCGTATATAATGACTGCTAAGCGAGGTGTTGAAAATGGTGCAATTTTCACTTTAGCAGAACCAACGTGCAAGACGTAATTTATGGGGTCGTGGCGCACAGCCTCCACCAAATATACCTGCGTCTAATCGTACTCGAGTTGCCTTGGGTTGTTCCGCTCTTGCACATCAATACGAGAATTCCAAACTGCCTTTCGGGTGACCAGGTAGCCCGGCCTTTGCGCTGTAAGCCCGGAAGGATGCCTTGATAAGGGCTCTAGTTAGTCGGACACTTGATGGATGGCTACCAAGTTTAACCAGTTGTCTCCATCACTTAAAGACGGACTTTTGAAGCCTAGCAAGCCTTCCCGAAGTCCTCACAACTGCTCGAGTACTAGTCCCTTTGCTAAGCCCTTCGAATCCCTCCTCTTGGTCTGCCGAGAGGAATAATCAAAGGGAAAATCAAGATCTCAACGCCATGTCCATCCCTATGCAAGTGTCCATCCCCCTTGCGCTCCATTTAAAATGTCAAGCCACATATGACCTCCTGTCGAATACCAGGTGGAAACCAGGAGAGGTAAGGCTCTATTCCCATACTCAGCGTCAATTTCAGAAATAAACTAACTATCCCATAAGATGTATATCCAAACCCGTAGCGTCCGTGACTTCGCCTTCATCGACTCCCAATCCCAACGCTTCAGTGCCACCCTGCAATTCGGCAGGATTCTGCGCTCCTTGTACACGCACCCAGACTGGTCGCAGATCTACAACTTCTGCAGCAAGCGCTATTCCAAGCGCGAAGCTCTCTCACACCGTTCCGCGCGAGTGTTAAAACCAACGAAAGATGGGCTGGGGTTCAGTATCAACTCCAACAAGACCGTCACCGTGAACTTCAATACCGACCCATCATCCATTGGTCTCCCACAGGACTTCATGACGCAAATCGCTGAAGCGACCATCAAAGCTATCGCGCGAATGCTCGGTCCAGATCCGATTAATTGCTCCATCGGCCCGGCCATCAGCTTGGGCATTGGCGCAGCGTCGTACATGGATCTTATCTACGGCGGCAGCGCGCCTGGCACCGAGCGCCCCTGGAAGCCAACGACATGGCTTGGTGAGAGCAAAAAAGACGGTCGCGGCCGCACGGCCGAGGAGTGGAAATCGCTGTGGGAAGTTATTGCTGACTGGATCTACGAGAACGATGCGACGTCGATGGTTGAATTTGGGGGATCGCATTCGTACAAGTACCGCCTAAGCGATGAAGAGCATAAAGAGACGCCTCATGGCATGAAGGTCCCGCGGAAGTACTTTCAAACAGATGCAATTCATGGGGCGGATGGTATTCGGGATGTGTTTGCTCAGTTTATTGAGACGCCGAAAAAGTTCCACGGGATTGAGTGGGAGTTTTTAGAATTGGAGGCGGATATGGATGTTCAGACTGCGTTTTTGGAGAGATTTGGACCGAAGCCGGTGGACCCGGCAAAGATGGCGGAGGATATGGGGAGAAATGTCGGCCCTGTGAGTTACTATAGGCTTGGGTACGATAAGGTCCCTCCAAATCGGTTGAGGCCATGTCCAGAAACGTACAATGGAATTGACTGGGAGAGATGGATGCTTTCTATTGAGGGAGGCTGTGTCGTCGCCGTGGACACTGTGTTCCAGGTGAGTACCCCCCGTTATCCATTTCAATCACTCATTCTAACCTGTAAAAGGCTCTGTGGGCCGTTATGTTGTTGACATATCTGCCACTGCATATCAAAATCATGAACAAAAATGAGGCTTTTCCAACGTTTCCTCATCCGGATTGCGTTTATTTGTAGCATTTTGTTAAACACATAGGTAGTGCCGTACGATTTAACATGCATGTCTTGTCTTTCGGCACCCCACTATGGCTTGCTCCATGGCGTTTGACCCCGAGCTGCGATGCCCTGGCCTCCGATCTGAGACTCAGGTTGGTCGGTCTGATGGTAGTCAGATGTGGTAGATCCTCTTCGATCTCCTCCAACCGCCCCTTAACCCTAGATATATCCCCAGTCTTCCAACCGCCACTGCCCAAGACATCGTCGTACAGCAAAAACCAAAACACCAGATGTTGTGAGAGCACTTTCAAATCCCAGACCACCAAAGCCCGAATATAAGCCTCTACGTGAATGTGAATATCTCCGCTCCATTCTAGGTCGTCGAGACTGTGGACCTCGGATGTGACCGAGAGTATAAACTGAGGGTGGGTTCAGGACTTTTTCCAGCACGCTCCGCATCCTCTACTTCCTAATTGATTAAATTCTTTCCTAACCCGGCTACCCAAAACACCACAGTTCTGTGTGGCAATCTTCATGACATACTGTCACACCTCGCTATTGTAGAGTGGATCTCTTTGTACTGAAAAAGTTCGCTATTACGAAACACCCCCTCCCGAGCTCGAATTCCCCATACAAAGTTACTTGTTATAATGAAATTACAAGGTGGAGAGGACTCTGTAACGAATCTGTCAGATTTCAACCCTTTGGTACATATGAAAATTCATCTCTCCACAAGGGAAAGCATGCAGACTAAAGTAGGTTTGCATATGCCTGACAGAACCTACCGCTTGGTCATACTCTGAAGGAGAAAGGTTCAAGTCCTGAGAATCCAGGGGTTGGTGATACAAACGAGAGCCTGATTGCAGAATATTAAAGTGATCCTCCTCCTCCTCCTCACCAGTTTCATTTGTAACTCTTTCCACCTCATCTGGAGCTGTTCCTAAGGCCAAATTTCCTTTTCCTATTCTTTTCATTTTCCTTTCCCTTTACCAGATCCTTCGACTACTCGCTAGACTTTTTAAGTTGCTAAGAATTGCCATCAACTCAACCAGAAGAATTTAATAATAGGCGTTCAAACCATTCATGGATTTGGTCTGGTTTTTTTTTTTCTGGGATCCCCCACAACTGATTCTCTTATATTTTAATAGGAAAATTAAAATTATTTCTCCAACTTCATACTTGTTTTAACTTCAAAAAATAAAAAATAAAGAAACAGAGAAGGTAAAACTTGAATAGAGATAACAGTAGAGAGGTAAGTGGTTTGCTTTTACTATGGTAGATTGACTGGTTTCAGATCCGACTATCATACTGGATATATACCAAAGTAAAGCAGAAGAATGAAAAACTCGGAACATTCTGTGCTTAGGGGGCTATTTGACCCGCCAATGATTTTGATACGTGATCAGGTCTTGGCATTTTGAAATCGGATTTCCCCCAAATCAAATCAGGCTGACGTGGAGTGATCAGGACATGCGAAACACCCTCATACAGGTATTTGATTTTTGATTTGGTCTCAATTTATGCAACTAGTAAAACTACCATATTTTACAAAAAGGATGAAATAAATCTAATAGAAAATTCTGTTAAATATTAGTAACCTTTACGTTAATTATATACGAGTTTATCTTTATATTGCAATCTACAGTGTGACCGGGATGGAAGCTCTTGTGTTACCCGGACTCAATAATACCCTTGTACCGGAGTACTCGTGCAAATGGTGAAGCCAAATGAGACAATCCTCTTTTGATGGCAACTGGAGATGTATTTACTCGTACAATGCCATCCACGACCATTAAGAAGAAAAGCCAGTTAGTGTCAATTTGCTTTTCAACTCTAAATCTATGAAATGCTAAAGCTGCTCAAAAGCAAATACTCGTACATTCTTTGAATATCAAGATTCCGAAACCGCTATCAGTGGATCATCATCCAGATCTGTATTTATCGCCCAGTCCTATCTATATAACCCTTCTGGAAAGCATGCGGACTGATGGAAGTACAGTGCATGCCCTTTACCAGTAATTATTTCTCAACTTGTCACCATATCCCCCATTTGTTGAGCTTCTGAGATATCATACATTTGGCAGTTGGTATCCAGCGAGTGCCCTTGCCTGCTTGATGAATCACATGACAGATTAAAGTAATATCTACGATGCGAGATTCTTGCTTGCGAATACCAGCATCCACTCCTCATCCCGTAGAGCCAGCATCCAACCTTAATTCCCAATCCGATAGGAAGGTCCAACATCTCACCAATCTCACCCCGCCCCTGTCCCCGATCCCTACCCAACACACCATTGCTCTATGCACTCACCGGCCTTATCCTACCCCCATTTGAACCCCACTACGCCTGTAGACGGGCAGACAACTAAAGGCGGGGCCGATTGCCCACTCTGGGCCTCCCAGCGCTCTTGTCCCTCCTTTTAATTGCGAGCTTGGCGCTCAGCTCCGCCACCGAAATGGCCCAGGGCCCCAAGGAGGAAACAACATCAAGGCGGGTAACATTCGGACAGGTGAGTGCGGGGCAGGTGGCGGCGGGGATGGTGGCCGGGGCCAAGTGGTCCACTAGGACTCCGACTTGGCCCCACCAAGCCCGGATGCCAACATGGAAATAGACGGCCCGTGACCTAATGGATATGAGATGACTGAGTTAGTCATCAGGATTGTTTGGAATCTCTAAATTTCTGAAACAAACCTTTAACCAAGCGTGCCGTTGGCTTAACAGCGTGTGCCATTGGCGAGGCGATGGACATTGAACCCAAGCCTCTAGCCCGCTCACCTTCGGCCCCGGACGTGGCGGACGGGTATCTTGGCATCCGTCGGGATGAC
>QFET01000014.1:0-48389 GCA_003316355.1 Tuber calosporum | reverse complement strand
CCGTCGGGATGACTGCCCGGGGCGGGCGGGCGGGAACTGCAGATGTCTCAGGTTGCAAGATTTCCCAGGCCCCTACTGGTGACTAGCTTGGCCGGCAGGCCTTGTATGATAGGCAATTGGCGGGGACCACAGGTGACGGGCGGGCCCTACATAAAAGTCCCTGGCATAAATGGAACGAACACAGGAAGGACCCCGGAATTTGAATTTTGTATGATGAATTATTCGTGCGTATCTGAGCGCACATACAAAATTCAGACTCCATGACCCCCGCTGTATTCGGTCCTATATCACCGCCGAGGACTGCGGCTACCGTCCGGGGATTACCGATCGGTAGGGGAGTGGAGGGACATGCCGTCACCCTCTTGGACAGTAGTCGTTCCCAAAGGACGGACGCTCCCGCCCTACAGCTTGAGACACATGCCCGGGATGCCCTGGACTGGAGTTCAGTAGGTGCCTGTAGGGCTGTCGGGACGCTTGGGATCACTGACGATGGATGCCATTGACTCGGGGATGGATAGACGCTTTAGCAGGATAGGTAATGATAAGATAGTTCGTTCTGGATAAGTTTCAGAAGCTTTCGTGGGATAAAGGCTTGGAAGGGGTCCGGACACAACCTGTCTTTAATTGCTCTATCTATACTATATCTTACAAATGCGTAATCTACCTGATCCCGTCACATTCCTGTCCATCCAATCCACCCGGTCCAGGCACCTGAATATTGAACAAGAGAAGACCCCCAAAAAAAATCACGAAACGCCAGTGAAGCACCCTTCCTCATCGCAACCACAAAATCTCACCCACCCAGCAGCCGAATTCCTCCCACTGACCGCACCCCAAGCGCCAGCGCACTGGCAAGCCCCATACCATTTGCCGCGAACTTGTGAGCAGGTCAGTCCACGGCGTGAACATCCCCATTATCAGCCGGGAGTGTGGAGCACTTCGTCGGGGATCGGCAGTCAAGGACCGTATGGGACCTGCTGTCTGAACCGCATCAGTTGAGGGCTCGAAGGATGCAGGCCGTGGGGGCCACCCGATCCTGGAATATGCTCGCCCGCGGCATCACGTTTGACCAAAGACCTCTTCCCAAGTGCGCCCTGTAATTCCTGCTCGTTGCCGAATCCCATTCTTAGCGCAGCCTCAGCCGGAACTATACAGGCGACGGATACCCCGGTTGATTGCTCCAATGGGAGGGCAAAACATGTCAATGGTGCTGTGCAGTCAGCTACCTTGGCGTACTTGCCGTCGTCACCACAGGTGTAGAAGTCACCGGTGATACAAGCGTGTAGTTGAGTGGGGTTCTTGGGATCGCAAGGAGAGCTGGTGGTCAGGGCTGCGAACTTCTTGTTCAGAGCAATGGCGAGGGCGGAGTTGTTGTTTGCAGATGAGGGGGGTTGGGTGGCGGAAGGTGCTCGGCTTGCTGGTCGAGAGGTGGTTGGAGTGGCGGAAGTAGTGGAAATAGCAGAAGTGGTGGGGGGGGCAGAGGCAGTGGGGGTAGTGGGGGAAGGACGGACAGATGCAGTTACAGTTACAGTGACAGTAGCAGGTGGGCTAGGATTACCCTCCTTGGATGAGCTTGAAGGCTGAGGTTGGGTTGGGCGAACAAAGGTGCGGCTACCTGTGGGAGCCGGCGAACCAGAGGAGATTGGCACCGATGAAACTCGAGCAGAGGAAACCGGAGCAGAAGAAACTGGAGCAGAAGAAACCGGAGCAGAAGAAACCGGAGCAGAAGAAACTGGACCAGACGGGGCTGGGCTCTCTGAGCTCCGCTTCGGCGTATTCGCCGGCAGTCTACTGAAGCTCCTAGTTCCTGGTGCATTTGTAGCTGAGCTCGCGGCGGAACTCGATGAAGCCGATGTTGTCCTAGTGCCCACGGGGAGTCTCAAAGACGACGAAGGCCCAGCGGCAGAAGCTGGAGGTGGCTTGTCAGTCACGGGTGCCTTCGATTCTCCAATACGACTAAATGTTCTGGTGGTCGTCGGTTGCTCATTGACAAATAACGAGTCACCCTCACGGGGTATTCTAATATCTGTCAGAACATGTCTCAGAGAGATGATGGAACGAAACGGAAGTACCCACAACGCAGGATTATTCTGAAGTGGCACCGCCATAACTGCATGTAATTGTAATGCGATCAAAGCTGAAATAACAGCAACCCTCATCCTGATCCGAAAAGAAGAAAAAGAAGAGAAAAAAAGAAAAAAAAAGGATGTATGCCACACAGCAGCAAACTATATAAAGAGTGGTTGAAAAGAAAGAGCGACGACCTTTTAGAAGAGCAGGAAATCTAACGACAGTGAAATACCCAGCGAGACTAATAACGAAGCAAAATTCGAGGGAAATCCAGCAGATATATATATAAATCCCAGTTTATTCTCCCCACGATCCAGAGTCACCCATTTCGCAACGGTAACCCTGCCTCTTTCAAGATCTCCAATCGTCACTTGCTAGCTTCCCCCCCAACCGTTGAAACTCGTCCTCCCGCGTGGCGTTCAATAATAGTTAATTCCCGCCAAGAAGGTATCCGATTGGCCGAATTGAAAGATTTTTAACCGCGCAGTGCTGAAACGAGAACTTCAACCAGTGTTACACCTATTTTTGCCCTCGCTTCCAAACATGGGGAAAGAGTGAATTAATCTCATCCAAACGGGATAAAATAATCTGCAAAACGTATGGTAGAGGAAACAATCGGGTAACTCGGATACTAGGTTAACCCCGACTTTTGGTGTGTGAGTGTGTCTTGGGAGGATCTAATTTGGCTGTTTTCCCAGTTTTTTTTTTGTTATTGGGGTAGTTGCCAGTGGTGAAAACTTGTCACGAATATGATGCCCACTCAAAACCTCACGTCTCATGCCCTTTTTTTTTTTCACCAAAAGTATCCATTTTCACAATCTTCTCTCACAACACAATGCCTATGAGAACCTGCCAAAATTTGGCAGTGCAAACAGCAAGCCTGCAGGCAGCATGGGAGATGGTACAGGATTTTTCAAATATTATAAAGAGGTGGAGAAAATGCCATTCAAACACAAGGTATCATATCAGTTGCCATGTACTTTTTTTTCCAGAGCCCCATACAAAAAAATCAAGTCACCTTCACACCAGCCAACATAATCATAACCAGTGAACACAACTTTGAACTTTTCGGCTAATTCTGCTTCTCCTGAAGGGTCAAGTGCATGATAATTGCATAGCTGGTGGAAATTTTTTAAAGGTACCTTTGGGAATTGTCTGCTTGAATATTTCGTTTTTCGCAAAACTCGGTGTCAAACCGCCGTCGGACTGAAAGCACCGACCTACCGGCATCGTACCGTAGTTCATGGTTGGGGGCAATCATCGTGCCTCATGCCAATATAGCAAAACCACACCAAAATCCTAGAAATAAAAATAAAAAGTGGCCATTATAATTTCACATTTCCCATGTCGACCCCTCACGAATTATTTCACAAACATATCTACGGGTACCGTAGGTGAGAATCTAGGGATCCAAAGTCTGGGCTTCATTTTGTCAATTTAGCTGGAGCAAAGTGTTTTTAACTCCGTGCCTTGCCCTTCCGTAGTCAGACACCTAACCTTCTCTAATTTTCCGGAAGAGGATTTGCTTTTGATAGGCGCCCTGGATGTCTACCGATCACTAGCCCACAACCATCCACGGCCCGTGCATCGATTGGCGATTTTACGTGATGACTGGGTACCGGATTAGTTTCATCTACTGTAGGGTGAATCCAGTAACCGTTACATCACGATGGAAATGGATAACGGAGTGTTAGAATATATAGCCGCGGTTACTACACTACGGTGGTTTATTCGATCTCTCCACAGTCATCCGTCGCAAGAGCTGGCAGCACGGGTCCTCCAGGAATAATACTCCGCCGATACTATATCAGCGATCAAGACCCGCTAGGGACCCTAAAATCGCCCTTTCCAGATACTATCAATATTGTACACGATATTCTTAACTGCTAGTCAATATATACAATAAAATATGAGCTTGTGTGGGGCATTATGTTTTCAGAGAGTGACAGTGCATGATCTACTCTCATTCACCCATCCCATCGGTGAAATTTCCTATAGCGAGCGAGATAACTATCCACTAGAGTGCCCTTCGGCCATCCTGAAATATCCGCATTGGGATCCTCACCTCTCCAAACAAATAACATTAATCGCCCAACCCCCCTCCCAAAAATCCTGCTCTCTCACAGCCCGACACACAAGATCCAACCCGGGGATATCGCAGTCCGCAACAAGCTCCCAAACTCCCTCACCCCCACACTCAACAACACTCTTCCCCGCGCACCCCTTCTTCTGCTCTAGAGAACACTCCCCGCCGACCCGCAAGCTCCCGTACTCGAAAGAACGATTGAGCAGTGCAACCAGCATGTCCACCTCTCCCTCCTCCAAGCGAGCCTTTCCACGCTCGTAGTGACTATCACCCAGATAGTGCATCCCCCGATTCACGACAGCAGGCGTAGCTGTAGGGATCGCAGTGATAGTAGCCGGGGACTGGCTCACGGCCACCGTGGTAGTTTTCGCCGGTCCAGCGGCTGCGTCTGTCGAGAAAGCCAATACCGCAACACTTTCTGTAGCGGATGGCCCCACGGCGGCGGCGGTGTTTAAAGCTTCTGAGCCATCGAATATATTCGTTTCATTGCTGCTGTTATCTCTATTGGGCCATGTTGGGTTCTTGGGTATCTCGCTGACGGTCCCTCCGTAGTGGCCTATTCCCCACTCTGATAGACCGCGTCGGCGGTTGGGCGGGCTTGTGCTTGTTGTAAGGGTAGAAGACGAGGCGAATAGGCCTGTAAGTATGGGGGCGAGCTTCATATGGAGGATGGAGGAAGAGGAAGGAGCCCGGCTCGTAGTATATATCAACAAGAATGAAAGAGAGAAAGAAAGGAAACGGCCGCCCAGCGATAATACCGTTAGAATCAAAAGAATCCCGCCAGGAAAGGGTGGTATATAAAAGTAGGAGAGTGTGAGTTTTATGTGAGAAACGGGAAAGCCCAGTATCAGCACAAATAAAATATATCCTAAGTTTCTGGCTACAAGCCCTCCTCCCGAAATACAAGTAGCATAACGTTGCCATGATACCTGCACGAACTCCTGCTTTCTGTGCTACTATCGCCGACATCCAACTTCCCCATCTTGTCCACAAGTATCCAACTAAGTGCGCTACCTCGCACCGTACCGTACAATGGGAATACCCTAGAGACGCTAAAGTCCCAGCCTGATCAAGCCACTGTTACCTCAAAACGTGCCCTGTGAGAGACCCTGCGTTGCTCGGCTAAGCGAGGAGCAAGTAAGCCAGATTGATGGAAAATTGGCCGACAACAGCATCCTATGACAACCTGGGCTTTGGTACAGTACAGTACAGTGCCGGTACTGTACGAGTAGCACAGTGTGTTCTGTACTCCGTAAGTGCAGTATCGTACCGAGAGAACGCAAGCATCATAAAGACCCCCTCAGGGGGAGCGGGGCGCTACCCGAGCAGTTTGAGGTAGCAAGTGAAGAGGAATGATACTTGTACCACATTACTGTAACTGGCGACAACCGTCAGGAGTCAGCGCGTTCAAATACTGGTACAAGCACTAGTAACCTGCTGCACTCGAGCACCATACATACTCGAGTACGGTAGTTTTGTCTCAAAATCGGAATAAAACTTCCTAGGCTAACTCTTTATAGCCAGGACTAAGCCTTTCAGGACGCAGATTTTGACGCGACTGCAAGTTTAACCAAAATCGCTTCTTATTTCAACATAAAAGTGTCGGGCGGCCTTCGCCAGTCGATGCAGTATGTCAAGGAGTTAGGGGTGGAGGAGTCGAGATTTGCCCGTTGGGGGTAACTTAGTTGTCCTACCATTCTCTATGCTCTGTTAGGGGCTGTTTGGCTCAAGCACTTCATCGATTCAAAACGCGTTTTGCAAAATACATTTTGGAACCACACTGCACAAAGATGGGTTATGTAAGCATGATTTGGACCTTGTGATTGGTCAGTGCTAAAATGCGTTTTGCAAAACGCTCTTTCAATTCATGAACTGCGCGAGCCAAACAGGCCCTTAACTGTGTATCATGGGCTGCCGAAATGGATCGGGTTTGAAACCGGCTCGGCCGGTCCTAAGTAGTCAGTCAATGTTTTGAATTCTAGGAATTGCCGGAGGAAACTTGTCTATGGTTCTAGAACGGATAAGTGTCAACCATGTGGCTGAGTGGTAGCTCATAATGCAACATAATATAACTAACCTTACACTTGATCAAATCAAATAAAAAAACCGTAGAAATGGTTACAAGATAAGGCAGAATAAAAGTACAGTTTTTTTTGCCTGATTTGGTTGAGTATTAGGTTTGTATTATTATGTTGCACACTCAGCCACATGGTTGACACTTATCAATTCTTGAACCATAGTCAAACGTAGAGAGGGACGGTCCATGTTGTGGCGGGTCTATGGGGTCTGAGCCGTCCATGTGCTCACGATATATCACTCGATATGCCTGCCGCTATCTTTCCGAAGGGGGGTGAGAATCTTGTCCGCGTTTCCACCTCTCCCTCGTGCCGCCAAAATTTAGAACACTTAGGTGATATTGGAGGAAGTGTAGGATCAGGTGGAAGGAAAGAATAATCGCAAAGGAAATCCCTGTACATGGGACCCTAGCTACACCATTTGCGTTTCTACTTAGTGCTCTCTAGATGCTTGCACAGCACGAACAGCCTATGTCGTGATTCGATATAGGATGCTTTATATTTTCTACGATGACTCGCGTATCTATCCCTTCGCGCCAAAAATCAACAAAATAAAAAAAACATAAAGACCGAGAGGAGAAAAGGCATATTTTCAGGGGAACACGAAATTACCGCACCCAAAAAACAGATAAACCCATCAAACGAAAGGAGAAAAAAAAGAGTAAACGCCTAAGCTAGCCCCATGGGAAGCCCCAACCATATATAAAAACTGAGAAGAGTACAATAAAGAGACAGGAAACAGAGATAATTACCAAACAACGAGATCATAATAGTACACAGAATGATATCTTCATATGAATCACTTCTTCTTAGCGGGAGTCACCTGCAAAGGCGGAAAACTACTCGGGTTCTTCTCAACATCGTTGCCGAACCGCCGTCTCTGAAGCGCATCGAATCGGCCAGCTAGTTTGGCCTTCGCGGCCGCGTTACTGCCGGTCTTTTTATTGCCGAGGCTCAGCCAGCCACGCTTGCCCTCTTTCGCTCCGCTCTCGCCCCACATTGTTAGGCGTTGGGTTCGGCGGAGCTTGTGGAGTCCGTAAGCGCATATGATCGCCGAGAAGACAAATGCCCAACCGGAGACACCCCAGAAGGCTAGATCGGACTCTTCGATAGAGTTTTTGAGATTCATGCCATAGAGCCCGGCTATGAAGGTGCCCGAGCCAATCCCCAGGGTTCCGATGGAGAACTTGAGGTCGAGAAGCATGAGGGAGTTACGGTTTGCATCGAGGATGATGTTGACACTTTAAATTGTTAGCTGAATCCTTTGTGGGTATGAGGTGGATGGGTTACATTTCCTCGGTATTCCGAATACTAGAGACTAAATTACTTGAAATTTGGACAATCTCATCACATATCTTATGATACGATTCAAGCAGCATTTCAATCTCCGTGTGCTCCTCTGTCGGCCTGGTCTTCCCCAACATCTTTTCTGTCAGGTACATGTCCGCCAAGTCGTCATCCGCTTCAAGAATCTCCTCGATGGCATCCCTAATCAATTTAGCCTTCTGTTCGAAAGTTGACAACTTCTTCGAGTAAATCAGCAGTTGCCGTAATTTGTCTCTATCAATATCTTCTTCCAATTCTTCAAGTAAAGTGATAACAAGCTCCTGCAAAACTTTCATTTCAGCTTCTAAGGCAGCAGTGACGGAGATCAAGATCGCTTCCAGTGCCCGCATTTCGTATGGGAGACCGCCCATAGCCTTTGATCCTTGCCGTAGTTTTCCCTCGAGATCATACATAAAGACTGATTGTGTGTAAGAGTCGGTCGAGCCATAAACGTCAAACAACAAGATTGTGTCCGCTTTGATCAGCGCCCGAATATGTAATAGGTTAACAAGAATTGAGTTTTTCCGGACGAGGATATGTGGCACGATTATACTGGGCACCCAAAGCTTCCGGAGATCTCGAGGCATTAATCCGTGCTATCCACCGCAGCCAATTTAGCACCCTAACCTCCAGACAGAAAAAAGACAGCCCAACCTTAGCGCACAGCTCATTCCTCTTAAATTCCCCGGACACCACCGTAACATTTCCTGCAACCTAGTCAGCACCTCCCCAAAAAGCGCAAGTAGGGAAAGAAGAAATCCCACCTTCCCGGTCAAACTCCGTGCATCTCAAGAATTCATCATTGTGGTTCTTATGCAGCAAACTCCGCCCTAGAATAGCATCTTCAGTTCCGGAGTCCAAGTACCTCGAGCTAATCTCCGCCTCCCTTTCCAATCCCTTCTTGACCCGTTTCCCAAATAGAACCTCTATAATACTCGAGCTCATCCTCGAGTTGGTTGCCCACGGGCTCGAGCATCCCGCTTCCACCGTCACTGCTGTTGGCCGTTGCCGGGCAATTGGCGACAGGGTGCTAGAATAACTCCTCCGGGAGGCCACGCCTTGCCCCCGGACGGAAGAAGAGGGAAGCCGCTGGCATTGCAGTGCTAGAGACGAACGTCGGAGGACTTGTCGCAGTGAGTGTAAATAGGCGGACCGTGGTATGTGGGCGTTCATGTAGAAGGGAAGGGGTGGAAGGGAGTTTGGAGTTTTTTTAAAAAAAATAGGTAGGAGGGGCAGAACGGGACCGTTATGATTGCTGGTGCTGGAACATTTAATGGAAGGTTTGGAAGCGGGAAATAAAGCTGGGAAGAAAAGACTGTGTAACGTGTGAACTTTTTTTTCTCTGTTGGGAGGCTCTTCGGAGGTTCTATTTTTCCCCCCTCCTTTGGCTCCTCGTGCGCCATTACCAAGAAAAACGCTGGGAGCCGAAAACAGGGTTTACCTTGCCACTATTGAAGTGACAGATATGATACCGTACCTTAAACATCCAGATGTTGCTCTATTGCCAGAGGGTTTGGGTTCGCATCACACGATCAGATGGGATTAATTAAGGCTAGCGAATCCATTCAAAAATCCAGAAACACAGTTAACAGCAGCTATCATAGGTAAAAAGGCGTTTAGTTTGTTCAGGTCAGGGAGAATAAGTGGAGGTTTGGTTCATCGCTGTACTCCTGGTGCCTCATGGAAGCAGTTTACCCCCCTTGGTTTCAGCTCCCGGCGTTTTTCTTGGTAAAGCTAAAGATGCGCGAGTACAGTACTCGTAGAATGTATGAAGCCATGAGGGAAAGTAGTCCTTCTACATACAGTGGAATTAGATCGCGTAGAGGCAAAGCTTGAAGGGCTACAGAAATACTCGCAGCGCGATATAAACAATTAGTCTTGTTCAGAAAATAAACTGTTTCTTAGTGATGAAAAACACAAGCTATCACTTGAAACCTTGGCCTGCGGGTGACCAAGGCCGGGCCCGGCTTTGCTTTTGAAAAGCCGCTTTTCCACAGTCCGGCCGTCCCTAAAGCCAGACCGAACTGGCCGCTTGGGTTCACTGCTGTGACTGAATACCGCATTTACTCGGACAATCCACTCTCTCCGGCACTCTAATCTCTGGATTCTGAATCAATGGCTCCTGAGAAGGTTTAGCTCGATGGGTTAACAGAATGCAAATACCAGCTATGATAATGAGATCCACGAGTTTCAGCTGGCCCATACCACACCACGTCAGGTAAACCTATTCCTTCCTAAGGTGTTTGTTTTGTCTCTGACGGCGGAGATTGGAGTCCAGACGGAGATAGTGGATTGTCCGAGTACTGTAAATACAGTACTATATACACATAATTGATTCTTTGATCACCTATGTTCCTGAACGTCCGGACTAGGATTTGTTTGCTACTATCTCTTTGCACTTTTTCCTCTTCTCACTCTTCCGCAACCGCCAACCCCCACCCAGCTGCTTCCTTTCCGAATTTCCATCCAAGCTCCCACTTTTCATCACCTTTTTGTGAAAATTGGAGGTAAGCAAATGTGGCAAGAAAGCGTGATAAGAACTAATAGGTGTTATCTGGTTTGGATAGCTGCTGAGGCACACAATTTTCTAACACCCGAGACCAGAAAAGAGAAATACGGCAACCTTTTTTTTTCAGATTCCAGTTTTGGCTACATCCGAGGAGGTATAAACGAAGTCATCGCTGCGGTTCTCAACCTCGACACGGCATTCAGTGAGAAGTATATTCTCATTGGGGGGGGGTACCCTTCGTCTGCCAAGGCTCTGAGCGGATGATAGCGGACGTCGACGTTTGGTTCCGAGTGGATCTGCCCATCAGCTTGCGTTGGCTCTTAAGTTAGCTAGGCACTGCATGTTACACGCCGCGCCGGAGTCGTCTACAGTAAGAGAGTGGGATCCGAGTTCCCAGTTGACATTCTCTGGGACATTGTTGGGGGCAAGACCTTTGAAGACCTTGAACCATGTACAATCACCATTCTTGACGGAATCAAGACGTTAGACTTTCCTACCGCATTGGGAATTAACGTTCGGTGCTGGTTCCTACGGGATAAGGACGTGGAGGCTGGTATTCGCAAGCAAGAGTCTGACATTATTGATATTACTTTCATTTGTCATAAGATGCGTCAAGCGGGCAAGGTAGTAGATGACACTGTGGCTAAAGCCATCCCGGCCGGCTGTTGCAACATGCTGCTTGTCAAAAACCACTTGCAGCGTGCAGGGAACCTCGACCTATCCCTTTCGGTTGGTGGCCAGAAGTTTTAGGTTCCCTGGGAGGAGGATACGGATGACCAGCGTGAATGCTACACCATGATGGCTGCCAGCGACGAAACCGGAAACCAATTAGATATTTGAGAGGTGGTAAGTGATATGCTAATTGAAGCCTGTGGTGTTAGAGAGTACTATGTCAAAAACTACTGACACTCATTTCACTAGAGTGCTTACACCGTGCCATTCCTATTGTTTGACCAGTTGGGGGTCGTTCGAGGTCATTTAGCTACGACGAGGCGATCACTGGAGCGGCATCTACAGCAGGACGACGAAATGTCCTTCGTGTGATAGCACTTGTTGGCTACAGTTAATAGTTGAAACTAACAAAGGAAAGTCCGATACTTAGCAAGCACGCGGAGGACAGATTATCTCGGGGAGAAGCTGTTACATTTTTCTGCATAAGCTCTGCAATCACGGGTGATCTCCCCACATGTGCAGTGGCTAGTTGCTATAGTGGCATTCTGGATAGTGAAAGAGAAAAAAACCGTTCAAGACTTGCTGGTCTTTCAATTGATTCCCCCAGGTCGAAAAAGAACGGATATGTGATGACCCAAAGCAGCCGGTCCAGCCCATGGCCCGGCCGTAGTTCTGGGGGGGTGGCTCTGTTCCGTTTAAATTTGTCTGGCCGCCATATTCCCAAGCAATGCCCATATATGCCCAAGCAAACCCCATTGCTGCATAGGCAGAGTATTTATTTTGAAGTTGCATGCATAACCTTCAGATATCCAGGTCATCTGTGAACATCCAGGATAGCCTCCGGGCTGTTGGTGGGTCTCGCTTAGGTAAGAATAATCAAACCTACGCATCCTATTTGATATTAGTCCTTGATTCGTCCTTGAGGTCAATCAATATCATCAGCTTATCCACTTCCACCATCCATACAATATTCTTACCACTCCTGTGAACTCATCCTGTATACCTTCTCATGACAATTCGTAATTGCAAATCAATATTTGGTAACTAGTCTCTTTCTCACCCGGAAATGGTAGACACACTCCTAGTTCCTGGATATCTGAATTCTGTCTCTCACGGTTGGAGCTAACTGATGCAGGATTGTTGCTAACAATTCACTCAGTCACATTTTCGCTATTGAACCCAAGGGCTGATACATGGGATTCCGGAGGCTGGACGATGCTCCCAATGTTTGCGGTATGAATATGCCTATAGGGTGTGCATACTAACTTCTTTGGCAGAGGGTCACACCGCCATCCGTTTTTGGCCCAAGATATCCCTGTTTGAGGTCATTGTGAACCGGAGTTTGCTGAGACCAGGAGCTTGATGAGAGACTTTAGGGTGAACCTACTATGTGTTGGTGGATACTCACGGATGCTTCAAAGTGAGATTGTCACTCGATGGGATGATCTTGAACTTGCATACCAGACTCTCCTTACTCTGATCAGGGGAACCATGTAAGTCCTTACGGATGACTATAACTGCTTTTCGTATGCATCGTAGTATGTCTGGAGCAGAGGATTGTCTGGACACTGGAAGTCCGTTACCCGACGTTATACTGGCAGTGGGTGCGATATGTTGTTTTGGGGATTTGCTTGGAATTTGATTGTGGTGGATAGTGGGAGAAGGGGGTGGTTTATATCGTCTCCCAGGGGATCTGTGGTTGCCTGCCTAGGAGGTGGTACTCTGATAGCAGTTAGTTCGGTATGCGCAGTTGTGGGTGGACGGTCTACTAGCAAACACCGCACGAGAAGCCATCATGGATGTCATTTGCGGTTTCACAGTTTTGAGAAAGCTTAAATTAGCAGGGTGTCCAATTGTAGGGCGGGATGTTTGGTACTCGAACTTTGGTTCTCACGGAAGCCCGTACTAGATCAGTCTCATAGATAGTATTTTAGAGGTCGCTGTGCTGGTGGTTTATTTCCTGCTAGCATCGGGCCCACACACCCCCGGCGCTCCAGGCCAACGGAGGCCTCTAGAGGCTATCGCAGCTCTATAACTTACGTTGGGTGGCCAGCTGGCGGAAGTCGAGGGTGTTATACGACCGTAGTTCTTATCCAAGTTTTCGGAGTCACATATCGAGTACGATGCCAAAGCTCACATAGCGACAGACATACTCAAAGGATAACCAGATCTCACATATTCAACATAACCGTACATAAAACTTATACACTTAAAGTAATTGAAAAAGAAAAAAAACTGTCAGTAACCCGTGACCCGATGTACATACCATTGTGGTAAATAGAAAAGAATCGATTGAAACAGTGTGAATGCACCAAAGGTGAGAAGCCCAATAACACATACACTCCACCACACAACAGGGGGAGAAGATGAGAAGAAGCGAAGAAATGACCGTTTTGTTTTTAGATCACTGAGAATATTGCATCTCCGCTACCAATGCGATCAAGGCAGCCCCAACCCCACTACCATCTTTGGCAACCCCCATCCTAATACGCTGCTCGCCTCTCTCACCAAACTCGGGAACATCTCTCAGGGCCTCCCTAACATACTTTTCAAAACCGGGATAGAACTCCACAACACTTCCGTCAACACCTACATCAATAGGCTCCTCGTCTTGGATATTAGGTGGTGGGGCATGGACCAATGGAGCAGCCGGTGATCTAGCAACTACGCTCTTCAAAATTTCGATGCCCTGTTCCACAAGTGACAGGTCCTTCAACTTAAGAGCATCAGCCGGAGCCTGAACAGGCGGTGAGAGCTTGCCAGTCGCGATAACTATAGCTGCAATCGGCACCGCAGATAGACGGGCCGACCGTTTACCGATTGCGTGAACAAGAACTCTGACTGCCTGGGCTTCGTCATTGGAAATGGTGGAGGCAGAAATTCCCAGGTCTTTCTGCAATTGTTCCTTGGTGATAGAGAAATCTTTGGTCGAGTCCGCTTCTATGTAAGATAGCAAAGAGGTATCTATACTCCAGGGGGTGTTCAGGGCCGAATCTTCTGCAATGGTAGAGGCAGCAAACAATCCTGAATCCTCCTTCATCGAAAGAATTGCGTTTCGCAAAATTTCACCAAGGAACATTCCACTAACACGCTTCTCGAACATTTGGATCCCAGGGTTGACTGAATTCTGGTCAAGCGCCCTGTCGTAAGGCGAGTCGGGGAGAACATTCACAGCATTATCAAAACTTCCCCATTCAGTGTTGACGACCATCTCGCCAGTTGAAGCGTCGTATTCACCAACATCTTTAGCAGATGCAGAAGTCATCTTAGTTATGCGATCTAACTTCTCTACATAGGCCCCGTTGGTCCCGGTTCCGAAAATTGCACCAAGCAGTGTGCCAGTTTTTCCCGGGGAAGTGTAGGATCTAGCCATAAGGGTTCCAACAGTGTCGTTGACTAGGGCAGCAACCTTGACAGGGAGGCCTAGAGCGTCGATCTCTTTCTGGAGCAGCGCACAGACATCTTTGCCAATAGCATCGGGAATATCAAAGCCCTTGGTCCACCGAATAAGATAGCCCTTGTTAATGGCTTTTTGGTCGACAGGAAAAGAGAAAGTGAATCCAAGGTGTAAATGGTGCCCTGAATCCTGGGAGAAATGATCTGAATGATGTTCTTTGACAAAACCGGCAACCTGCTGAGCAAGGAATGAGAAGAGCGAATGGGAGTCCGAAACCATCAATGCTTTCGGGATAGCAACTTTCGACTGAGTGAGAGTAAAGGTGGTATCTCCATTTAGGGTCACCGAACAAACTCGAAAATTGGTACCACCAAGATCGACGGCAAGATAGACTCCCTGTACCCAGTTAGATACTGGATCAGATCAAACAACGTTGCAAGTTTTTGATGCCGTGCCAGTCTAGTTGCAAACTGCACTTGGGCGGGAGCTAGTCAAAATGTAATCTCTTCTCATACATGAGATGAGGCGCCATCTGAATACTGAGCATCTGGTTGGGCCAAAACATCGAATCCAGGGGGGGATTTTTTACCTTTTCAGTTCCATTGGGAACACTAGTAACGTATGTTGGGATCATCGTCATATCCCTTCCATCGTTCTGCAACCCATCATCTATCCTACCATCAGCAAATGCGGGCAAAAAAAAAAAAGAAGAAAAAAATCAGACGCAACAACCAACTCACCCATCAACCTCAAAAACTCCTTAACACCCTTACGAACCTGCTCGGGGGAGTACTCAAGCTCCTCTCCAATTTTCATAGCTTTCTCCACAAGCGACATATTAAGGGTTTGTTGTGTGGTGATTTTAGAAGTGTACTCAAACAAGGAAGTGCTCCCAGATAAAGTCAAAGACTCGGGAGAAATCTCGTCAGGATTTCGAGAGACTGCGTGTGGCTTCTTGCTAGCAAATGAAGGGGGCTCAATTTCAGAGGCTTCCCTCTCGAACTGTTTCTCTGGCGACGCAACGTCCAGAGTTTCTTCCCCAGAAGACCTCGACAACAACGAACGCTCCCTCGAGAAAAGTTCCTCGTGACCGAATCGGGAGCAAACTGTGCTACCCCGTACAACTTTCTCTGCGGCACTTGTACTTTGACACCCGAATATATCACTAGCCACCAACCTTGTCGCACTCGTCGGACTACTCTTCAAATATGGGGGAGTCGGTGTCGGTACGAAGGGATTGATGAAGAACTGCAGAAAGACAGCACTGAAGGCGGCGGCGAGTGATAAAGTACGAAAAGTTGAGACGAAGGAGGAAAGAGTCGAGGTGGAGGACTTCACCTTTGCAGAAGGCTTAAAAGACAGGATGGGGAGGGATGATGGTTGGGATGATGGTTGGGATGGTGAGTGGTGGGAGGGTGAGGGGTAAAAAAAGGCAACTTCTTGTTGATTTAATCGTTATTAATATTATGATTACTTTTAGGGACTTGATTCTAGACATGAGGCAAGTGTGGAGGGGTAGAATTGGGTTAGGTACCGGCAGAGGGAGAGAGCAGGGAGGGAAAGTCCGGCTGGGGCAACCCGGGCAGCCTCACCAGCAAGACGGAGGAAGAGAGGAGTGGAGAAGGAAGGGCAAAGAGGTATCATTTAGCGGCGGGCCTGGCGGGCAAGCATATAAACTAGCTTTGCGGCACGAGGTGGAGATAGAAGTGATCTTCTATGGCAGAAGACGGGGGCGAAAAACAAAGGGAGCGGGCAAGAGGATAATTGCGGGGATGTTTACCACTTGCTTGTGCCAGTGCGAGGGATTTATTATTCTCTGATCTGGACTACTTTCCAGAGCAGAGGGAACGAGTTTCCAACGAGGTCGGCGTAAAGACGGCGAGAAAGCCTGGGGCTTGAAACTGGGCGACACTGATGGCTGGAATTGGGTGACGTCGCTACGGGTGGGAGTGTGGAAGAATGGGGGAAAGTGATAGCGGCAACTAGATCCCGGAAATCAACGAACCACAATCACCTTATTCCGGCGGGATAGAAAGTACAAGTGACCGTCGATGAAATATGGATGAGGTGCGGGTGCTGGTATTCGAGTACGATATGGTTGGGTTGACAGGTTGTAGGGTCTATGTGTGGAAGGACGGGAAAAAGCACTCGAAGGGGTTCACGGTCGGTTGAAGACATACAGGCATCACTTTTCTGGGCTCTCGAAGGATTTGAGCCGCTTACATGCACATCCACCACACCCAAGGCACGAGAGGTGGCTGTGGCTTTGGCCACTTTCTTTTCCCTCCCTGGCCCATGCCACAAGGAACCCCCGACCTTTCCGTGAAAGTGCTGTTTCTCTCAAACAAAAAAACAGTTTTGAAAACAGTCGAGCACAGCACAACACTTCTCTTCGTGCTAGGTGCGTATCAGGCCCCCGATGCCGCACCCGGGACAGGCGCGAAATCTCGGAAAATCTCTCACCCCCCCGACCCTCAATCCCTCCCCGTGGTCTTCATGTTGCCTGTACAAATATCCCTTCGTTTGTATGAACAAATTTCCCTCTTCGGAAATATTTTGTGGGCCAGACCCCGGGGCCAAACATATGGATCAGGAAACGTGCCTGTCACTCATCATTATTCCGCCTCTTGCACAACCAAATGTGCTATAGTGCCGGTACCTTACGGCTACTAAAAAGCCTGCGCTAATTGAGCCATTTCTCTAAGAACAAGGGAGACCTTATTAAGATCCAGTAGATGTCTAACGGATCCAAGGAAATCGGAGGAATATTCGGAAAAATATCCTCAAAACTAACCAAAGCCGACACCAATATAGTACTTGTACCTGCGCGGCGTCGCGGTCTATTTGCCGCTGCTGTGGAACCTGGTCTTGGTGGTGGGGGCGCGGGTGCCATAAATGTTCTAGTGGTCACTTTATCTCACTCGCTTCCTCGCAGTCCCCTGGCTTAGGGTTCAATCGTTACAATATCCCCAGATTAGGGGATTCATAGCATACCTACGTTCCTAAGATATCATACTTGTGAGACACCTCACGCGGTGCCACCCGGCGTAAGCGGATGAGGTTCTAGAACATGGTATCGTACCAAATGAGCCCCTATTGCCCAGAAAACGAACGCAAGGTGACAGCCAAATCGTCTTCCCGAAATACCATCAAGTTTTATGGAAATCCTAGGGCAGAGCTATGTAACGACATGTATAGTAGACTGAGTATAGCTATCCCGGTCTGCGTTTCGACAGATCGATGCCAATGCTCGAGTATAATTCCTAGTTTTTTTTGGGCACCCTTAGGCTCTATTGAGAATAAACTACCCACCCTAGTTGTAGAAACTGATGCCTTTATACTTTCTATTCGTGTCCTTCACAATACTCAGTAGTGGGTGACGTCCCGTAGGCATCTGGAACGTACCCCCCAAACTTCGGCTGGCCATGCCTCTTCACCAAAAGATTGCTGTTGCCGTTGAAAATTTCATCAACAGGCATTGCCTCCGGTATTCAAGAAGTATCATTCCACTTCAGACGGGTGAAAACATCATACTCCCTATGTTATAGGGTGACTGGGATCCGGAGATTTGAGAATATACTCATCTAGTGTTCCTCCAAAGAACTTAGGTCAAGTACGGTAGTAGCTATCACCTCAGGGTTTCCGGTGGGAGAGGGGGATAGTATAATGTTATCGTCTTGAGGCTTGAATATGGTGATATATGATAGGGACTACCATACACATGGCACGCCATGGAATAGTTGATGAAACATTTTGGGGGGGTTCCCCCCCTGGCCAAAACATAGACTACAGCTCAATCTAACTGCCACTGGGTTTGTGTGAACACTTCCCGTCATATTCATGATTTCAACGGGCTTTGCCCTTTCAACCCGGCTGGGTTATGTCTGGATCCACCCGGTCAACGTATCTGCCGGTCGTCTGCGAGTGCAAGTACCGGTGCAGTAGAGTATGGTATGGTATGTGTTAAAGCTCTGCCTTGTGTAGGGTATCGCAGGACGAAATTTTCCCTAGCTTTTTACCGGTATACGTTTTTCGCTTCCGCGAGGGGAAGGAGTCATGGCCATATTTAACACGCCATACCGGTAATAATGAAAATAAGCAGTACGATACCTCCCTTGAGAGTGAATTTTTTTGCTGCTCGCCCCGTTCAACTCGAGTCCATCCAACCACAAAGAAATAAAAACAACACATATTTAGATAACATTTACCCCCTGGCCGTCGGCGAGACCAGAAACTAATCGTCATCGGGGGCATGCAGGTCGGGCCGCGAGTTCTTCGTGATGGCAAGAGCGTGTGTTAAGGTATTTTCTCACGGCAGAAATAGGGAAAGAAAGACGGGAAGAAGTTCACGTTTATCACATACCAGACAGGATCGAAACTAGGGCCGCTTTTGATACTCTCGAACGCTCCAAATATTTCGAGTCGATGACCCTTTGATACGGGCAGCTCGGTCCACAGACCCCGGAGGGGGGTTCTATAGCAATCATTGCAGTCAACGAGCCCTGGCTACGCTGCGATTTGCTCGAATCTCTTTTTTATTTTTATATTGGACTGCCAAATAGTACCTCAAATGATTGTCTACTGTAAGAGGTCGGTATCGTTACCATGTGATCAAGGCAGTGATAGGAAATACAGATACTCGCATCATACCCTAATTGCCTGGCGTTTGTAAAACGGACTTCTCTGTATGCAGGCCAGAGCCTCAGAACTTTGACAGCATGCAATAGCAGTCCGTTTTGCAAACGTCAGGCAACAACGAGTAGCCCATCAAGGGATGAAAACCGGGCAAGGAGTGTCCTTGAGAAATTGCACAAATCACTAATCCCGCCGCGAAAAATAGGTTGTGCATAAAAAATTGCATATAAAAGACACATATATACCTCAAAAGCAGTGATATGCTTACTAATACCTGAATCAACGCCCCCCCTTACAGGATTCAGTGATAATGTGAACCCCTGGTTTGATGAATATATGCCGGCTCCGTCTACTCGAGTGCTCGCAATTGCCTGACGTTCGTAAAAACGAACTGCTATTGCACACCACCAAAGTTCCAAAGCTCTGGACGATTTTTGGCCTGTATGCAATAGCAGCCCGTTCCGCAAACATCAGGCAATTAGGAATATAGAGACGGCCTCAGTGTCGAGGAGTTAGATTTGAAACCCTGGGATCAAGAATCACCCTTTCAGCCCGTTTTCGGGAGCTTATCTTGGGTAGTACAATACGGTAGGGTTCCTGCAGGATTTTTGATTGGGCTGGTTTAATCAATAAGCCTATTTCATCCGATGAGACGGGAGGATCATAGATTGCAGAGGATGCGCAGAACATAATAGGTTATCATCACTGTACTCGAGTAGGGCCCCTAGAATTGACCACACGCCAACGTGTGTCTGTGTTGCCCATGAATCGGACACGATACCCAGAACATTCTACTCGAAGAATTGGAGTTGGCGCTACTGGTTTTGCGTTGACACGATCGATAGTGGAGAAGACTCAATGTGTCGATTTCCATGTACGATCGTTCATTGCTCGTAAAAAAGCGCGAACCAACTTGATTACAATGCAGGTTGTTCTCTCATGGTTGCGATAGGGATTGGGGTGTCGTTTCCTTGGTGTGGAAATATGATACTTGTAAATATAGTAAACCTCGAGTTGTTTTTGCTATGCTCTGCTCTGCCACAATCCACTCCTCTCCGCCACAGCTCGATTCGTTGGTCCTCCTTGAATCAACCATTACCTTGTTGATATCACACCATCTTTTGCCCCTCATTCAGAGGGCTCGGCCCAACCGTGCCGGCCGAAGTCCGGCGGCGTGCCTTCCCATTGATCTAGCAATTTATCTGTGCGAAATAACTCCTATTCCCCACGGCCTTTCATTCAGGGCACCAACATCGTCCATTCCCCCGTCATTCGAACAAAGTGGACTTTCCCATTAGGCGGCCTACCAGGCCACCCGGGCAAATACTGATCGGTGGGTTCTAGATGGACAATCCAACAGTGATTAGTCCTGTTACGAGAATTCACCAAGGGAGCGACCTGAATCTTCCCATTTCAGTTCAGCCTTCCGGCGGTCTGGGGGGGGCTGCCGATCTACCCGCCGGAAGGTGACTCTTTATCAAGATATACTTCTTGATTCCTACCGGATTATGGGTTCTGAAATGGCAAATTGGATATCATACCTGCAGCCATGATTTGAACGACCCGATATCCGATCAAACACGGTGCAAGAAGCCTGAGAGGGTTAGTGTGCAAAACCCCTCCAAAGATTTTTTTTTTTTTTTTTTTTTTCAACTGCTTCTTGGTCCTTTATGAGAAGCCTTAACGGTTTAGTTTAGAGCTTCAATCTCCCTTGCCGGAGAGCCCGGTTTACGGGGCTTACCCTCGCCCTCCAGGCACTCTAGCACTACTATATAATGGTCCTTGCGGAATTCTTTTATATTGATTGTGCCGAGTCAAGAAAAACAACTCTTCTTTCGTATAATGCAAGGACACCCCGCCCGTAACTCATCCCATAAAGTTCATCACAAGGCTTAACCTGTAAGGTGCGGCTAGGGAATCCATGTACCGGTATGATACTCAGCACAGCATCCGCTGACGCACTACGGTAGCATAGGGCTTTTATGGTCTCGAGGCACTATTTTACGAATATCCCTGCGAAAACATTAAGAAAATATCTTTGAGAAATTCCAATGCCTACGAACTTTTTCGAAATCGAACACAATTTCCCACGGCTCACTTCCCTCCTTCTAGCTAAAAATTTTACCTCTCTCAATTAGATGACTTTTTTTGAGGCTATTCACGAATACAGAGTGCTTAGATTCCTTCTTGTTTCGTTGAACCTAGCTGCAATCCTAAGGGAAGCAATTACTCGGACGTAAGTATCCCGTAATTATGCGCGGATTTCTTGCCATACACTCGTGTCAGGCAAGAAGTATCCGAAACCAGGGGTCATGAATTTGTGCTCGAGTATGGGCACTTAGATACGCTCAGATTTTTTGCCATATATTTTGTGAATCCCTGCTATCGGGTACTTCTTACCTGATACGAGCACCCGAATACAGGGATCAAAATTTTGTATGGCAAATTTCTTTGTGCACATCTGACTGCCCGCACTAGGTTCAGACTCAAATGCCCTGGTACCTCATGCCCGACATTTGCACCAGTATCCCAGTGCCGGCTCTGTACTGTGTTTCATGGACGAAAAAACAGCCTTTACCTGTGAAAATTTACGCCACGAGAGAATCTGTGGATTGGGCCTGATGTGGGTCTCACATTCGGAACGCTCAGTTCCAAGGACCGATGAACTATTCCACGCACTAGATTGTGGCGCTGGCTCCGCCAAATGGTGGCATTGGTTTCAATAATGGGCCACTGACTAAGACTCCCCATGCGTCCGATTGATTCATTCTGCCCTGAAAGAGTACCCCACTGCCAACCCCACCTTTTTCAAGAGCGTCTCGTGCGGGACCCTCCGGAAACCTACTTGACATATCTGAACCTCTTGTCCTTCTAAAGGACACATCACCCACCTCTGTTCTACTGCTAGAAATATTTCCCTTTCCTCGGGCACACTTTTTCTTCTGGTGGTGCTGGGTAAACTATGACGGAGGGGAGTAAACCACAACGTGCAAAGCCGCTTGGACTCAGCCCTCTTGGGCCGGTACCTTTACAACGGCACCGGCTTCCCGACGCCCGTTATTATATACTGCCCTATCCGGCGGACGAACGGTCACTTACAGGCGCGCTGCCAAAGAGGAAAGAAGCAAAGAGAAGTAATGGAGATATGCGATTAGGGAAGGTGGGAATGAAGCCTATGCAAGGAACTTTCCAGTATCAGTTGTGGTAGTAGGGGTTTAGCACAATGCGTAATAAGTTGATAGCCTCTCCCTACCATACACAATCCAGCAGGCTAAGATGATGGGGGAAAAACTATCATTTCAGAAAACTAGTAAAACACAGCATACACTGTTCTTAGGAACATCCCCCCGCGAGATTAAACCCTATTAAACACTAGACACTCAAGCCCGAGCCACACGTACAGACTCCATAGGCCACTGGAATTCCTACTCTGTCAATGCAGACACCACCGAATAAAATAGTATAACTCGCCTCACTCCCGCCCAGCCGAGGGGTGTTGCGGTCATATCACGGACTTTCCTAATATGCCGGTACAATAGAGATCAATTGCAATCACAAATGATCACTCGAACTCTCACCCATCCCCCTGCTGTAAATCAAAGTAAATAAAGGACAAAAACATATAAAGCCTTGTAGTAGAAGTGGCTTGCTTGGCTCTATAGATGGGATAAACAGGTCCCCTAAATACATAAAAGCTCCCTCAAAAAACACCACTATAGGAGCCGCAGAGATCCTTGATACAATGAGTGGTAGGCTAGATGACCCCAAGTATATCCAACAATCCCGCCGCCATAACCTGAACGAAGGGAAGAAGAAGAAAAGGAAGAAAAAGGAAATCGTAGGAAGGCCTTCCGTGTATAACTAGCTAATACATTCCAAATAAAAGAAAATATGATTTCTCAGTTTCCCGCTCAACCTCCACTTGACTTCTCGCACCCCCTCCTTTCCGATCTAGCACTACATTTTACTGATCGGTAATTGCCTATGTGTGGGCCGCACAGCGTTGCAACCTCATACCCGTCGTAGCCATGTCATTATCAATTATTTTCGAACCTATCTATCATACCTTTAAAACTCTACAAGAAAGTGGAAATAGGAGAAAAATTGCACTCTATCGAACATGGGAATACGGAGCTGATGGCAGTGCGCGGAGAGGCATAAGGGTCAACGATAACAACAACGACAGGTTTATAGGTTAAGTGATTGGAAACCTCCGTGTAATAAACGGATGGCCTAGGATGCACCCATAACCGGCCCACGGCGGCATACACGATGCGAATCGAAAGAGAAGGCTAGGGTGTCTGCATTCGGCCAATCCTTCAGGACGCCCCTGGAGCCAGGTCTGGGTTGGAATTATTAAGCTGAGTCCGAGATGGTATCCATCGCTGATTCGGCAGTGTTCCCGAGCGTCCAGTCCGTCCGTCTTTTGCCTAGGACGGGACGGAAGAGAGTGGTGGTCCGTCCTAATCTGTGCCCGGGACGGACGGCCGGGCCCTATAGGTGTCCGAGCTATGGCTGATTCCCAAATACCATAAGAATGAGGCCTGTGCCACAAAGAAGCGAATTTCTTTGATTCCAATGTGGACAAGATCATACTCTACTATCATGTATCAAATTTCGCTATCAATCAACTATTATGCCCACTGATATCCGATCCTGGTTCTGGGAGATGGAGCCTTCAGGGCCAAGGGATCCCTGGCTTCCATGAGAGGGATGCGATAGTGCTTCGGACATGATACTGGAATTTGAGGTGGAAGGTTCGAAGAGTACAAAGTTGGAGCGGATGAGACCAAGGCGAGCTGACTTTGCTTTTTCGCTGAGGCTGCTGAAAATTGTAAATCCTCGTATCTCAGGTCTATATTTAAGCGGATTCTATTCACTAAGTCTCTGTTACTGAGCAACCACTCATGGTATAGCAGCTTTGAACAAATGAGATTTAATCGTGCGATGCGTCCACAACATCATAGGGAATTGGTTAGACCCTGTGAAAGATGATCAGGCCCTGCAGGTAAAGGCTCGGCCCTGCGGGAAACGGCCGTGCCCTGCAAGTGACTCTAGGTACCTACAGGTGACGGCAGAGACCTACAGGTGACGCCCGTCAATTTTAAAGACGGCCGGGACGGTTGGGAACACTGCTGGTTCCCTACAGTTACAGCTGCAGCAACGGGTGACTATTTCCATTGATACGGCTCTACGTATCTAGCGTCAAGATTGCATTAGCACTTCGCATGCTCTCGGACACCCACCCTTCTAATCAAATCAATACATAGAGAACCCTTCTTTTGGATAACCGAGTGATAGTAAGTGAGGATTATGCCACCCAACCAGCTGATAGCAGGAAGGTAGGGAGGTATTACGCAATTGGGGTCGGGTCTGTGTGGGGGGGCCCATTTCGCGGTCAAAGAAGAATTCCCCTGTAAGTTAGAAGGCTTTTGCTGAGTGGCCGCGCAATACAGAGGACAAAACAAACTCACAGATGGCTCTCCAATGCGCAAGCTGCTACCCGTGAATAGCATGACCCCTAACAAGTACATGTATCAGCCGGGTAAGCCAGCCCCAGAGAGCAGAACCCCTACTCCGGCCACGGGATAAATTCTCGGATGCCTGTCTGAGGATTTTGCTCCCGGAAATCAGCTTTCTTTGTAAAGTGGAGAAGGTCGTCCTACATTCAGCGCATTTTCCCGGAAGCCGACATGAGCGAAAGAAAGACTGCAAATCCTCGCCACGCACTCGAAAGCATGGGCTCACGATGTTTGGATAGCTCATGGCTCTCGTCTGATTATCCTCCTCCTGTGTGTGGCAAGTTGGGTCAGGAATCGGAAGGATTCACTATATCTATACTCCTCCATCAATTGAAGATCAGTCTCTGCTAACGATATCACCATAGGAATTTGAATGATGGTCTTGTATATTGAATACCAGAATCCAGCACGCTTATTATCTTGAGAAAAATTAGCGACAAATGGAGGTAACTTACTTTACGGCTATCATACAAGAAATGGATCCTCGGAAAATCAAAGCAAGACACCAGATATCAGAAGTCTCAGGATACGGTGCCGGTTATATCCTGATAGGCTATGATTTACAGGGAGTCGCGGCGTTGAGTGTTTTCTCTCGAAGCTTACTCGTGGCTTACTCGTGGCTGAAGTTCTCCATAATCGTTTTCAGGGCTTGGTATCGTATCAGGGGTGCACAAGTGGACCATTACCGGCACGCTCCGGCAGTGAGTCGGAGAATGTCATACAAGTACTCGAGTATTGTACTCGTACCAGCGCTTTGATACGAAGGGAAGGTTTGCGCAGCCCACTCATCTGTTTTTATAACAGGTTTGAGCTGGCCGCGTAAGAGTATGGTGGGGGAAACCTTGCACAGGAGCAACGGAGGCATTCACTTGCTTGGTAATACAAGCACAGTACATTTTAAAACATGCCCTGTTGCAGTCAGTCGCAGGTAATTTGGTTCCCGGGAATATTGACCATGCCTCTTGGCAACTTTAACAGTAAATAGTCAGAGCACATCGTTGGTTGCCTGAATACAAACTTTGAACCCCTATAGCTCCCCCAAAAGCTAATATATTTTAAAATATCTTTCTATTCCCGGAACAGAGGGTTTACGCCAGCGGGCCTAGGTAGCAGTTACTTGCAGTATGGTTCCGGCCGTCTATGCTGTGAACTAAATATTTTGCAACGGGGGACGCCTTGGCATTCAGCCACAAATTAAAAAGTGGACCCTATTTCAATTCCTAAAGTATTCATAGTTATTCTTAGTATGTTCAAGCCACAGTATTTTTTTTATGATAATATCATGTTTCATTATTTTTTTTCAAAATTTACAGTGGCTTGACAATATCTCTAAAAACTATAAACTTAACTGGAGTTGAACCTAGGTATAATACCTAATCTTTTATGCCAAGGCGTCCTCTGTTGCAAAATATTTAGTTCACAGTATAGACGGCCGGAACCATATCACCAGGTGCTTCAGATCATCCAGGTCTCCAAGCCTTTTAGTGTAACTTTTATTGACTGAGTTTACAGACACCTAGGGTCCAAGCGCCAAATCTCTAATATCTAGCTCACTGTCTATCGAGAAATAGATGCAAAACAAACCTAAAAGCTCTTGTTGAGGAGCCTCAACAGTTCGAAGCTGTGTACCGTTCAAATCCACCATCGGACAACGTGACCTCAAGCCTCCGCAATTCAAAACAAACACTCAAAGAGGGACTAGTGTTATCCAGACAAAGTATAGCTTGGAGAGTCTGAGCTCGCTGGATCTAATTAACAGGTATTCGTTATTCCGCTAACCTGCCCAGCTAAGCCTATTGTGGTGTAGTTACTAATTTCTGTTGGAGATCTCCTATGGTGGAGTCAAAGGGTTTTTGCGGTATTTTCGGGTCGGAAGTGCTCAGGCTAAAGGTTTCACAGGTTGGGAGTCCAACTGCCAAGGATGCGAGGATAGGGGTACAATACCGTACTCGGGTAATATTCTGTCCGAGCTTGGAAAACGCAGTAATTAATAGTAACACGAGTGATTCTCTATGAATCCTCGAAAAAATAATAGAAAGCTCTCACCAAGGGCTCCCAGTTCAAGTCCCTCAAGAGATGCAATTCAAAGGTCTAAATGGAAAACATTCTACATAATTATTATCATACCATCTATTATATCCCAATGCATGGGGACAAGGCTGTGATGGGGCGCAACCTCAAACACTTGCAAGGTTGTCCCACAAGCAACTATTACCCTAACCCTGAAAGGGGCTGAGCCTATGGAGCTGACTTGAGTCTTCAGCAACCAACCTCGCATCTTCTTCTCCTTCATCCTCCTCCTCCTCTACCTCCCCACCTCAACCCCAACAAACTTTAAAGAACCTCTTCAGACAAAGAACAAGACAACAAACAAACAGTCATGTCCGCCAACAGTAACCCTACCGACGCCAAGGTGGCTCCCGTAGCTTCGGACCCACCTTCGTACACTGATGCTACCTCCTCCAACTCCGCGCCCGTCTATGGCGATGGCAATGTCTTCACTGACCAGCCGACAATGTCCTACACGGCAACTACCCCAGAGCCATACGCTCCTCGCAAGAAAGGATGGATGACCGGAATTTTCGATTGCTTCGTCGATCCTGCGTCCGGTAAGCTCCCGAGAAACCCCTCTCCTGCTAACGCCAGCCTTACTTGCCCGAAACGAGTTAACCGAAGCTAAAACGAAACTTCTTCTTCAGGTGCCAAGGCCCTTTGCTGCCCTTGCGTTTCGTATGCCCAGACCCGCCATCGTCTCCACGCTCCCAATACCCCCACGCCAGTCATCTCGACGCCCTGTTTGGGTTACTGCCTAGTCATGTCTTGCTTCCCTGGTGCCGAGTTCATCTTTGGGTTCATGCAGCGTGGCGATATCCGCAATAGACTCAATATCGATCACTCATTGCCCAAGGGGACTGTCTCACCCGTTTCCGCTTCAGGCGAGCCTGGCAGGACGAGGATGTTTGAGAGTATGGATAGTGCTGGTGGATGTGTTGACGATTTCTGGAGGCACTTTTTCTGCGCTCCTTGCTCCCTTGCACAGGAGGACCGCGAGGTTAGCCGCTGGGAGAGGGAGGTTGCTGGTGGCGAGGGATGGTGTGATGAGGATGAGGAACTTGGAGGATTCAGAGGCGTCGAAACTACCCGAGGAGAAGAGGGTATCTCTGAGGAAGGTGAAAGGCTCTTGGGATGTGAAAGGGGTGAGTTGAGAGGACTTCGAGGCTAAGCGATAACCCATCGTCACTTTTCTTTCCACCTTTTCTTCTTTTTTTCTTTTTTTTTTCTTTTTTCTTATTGTTGCTCCAGTTCCCTCTCCTTGTCTACTTTTTTTCTCTCGCTTTCATTACCGGGTATTATTATCGGACAGGGTGGACTGGTTGGTTGGTTCGGTAGGATAGGCTGGGTAGCATAAACACACTTGGCTCAGATGATTTCCTTAGTCTTTTTCCTTTCTCTCCTGGGTTTCCCTCTGTCTCTACTCTCCCTACTAGGCTGCTGCATAGTTCGATAGTCATAGGCCAATATAAGTAGGCTATCGAATTCCAAACCCGAGCCAGTAACAACCAGAGCACAGCCATATATTCATTATCTATCCAGGAAGTGAAAAATCCTCCTTCTTGTGCCATACCAACCGACAAGTAGAGTCATAACGTGCTTGCCCTGAACTGTAGACGAATTGGGGTTAGTTTAGATTGGGATTTATCAATTGACCAAGCGAGGTCGGGTGCTTGCTTGGTTTATTGCTCACTTATCCTAGTATTGTCGCACAGAATACCATCGGAGATCAAGGCACGGTTGGGGCTGCGGGAAGCAGGAGCGTGCTGTCAAGTGCGGTATGCTTGAGCTTGTGCACACTCAGGTGAGCAGGTGGGTAGGCGACCTGCGGAGGTTTCTAGGTGTGGGTGCTGGGGTCGTGAATTGCTTCAATGCGGCGAATTCGCTGCGCGGGTATTTGGCAGAGTTGGGTGGGTATGATAGATAAGAGCTATCAGTCGAAGGAGGAGATTTATCTTTGGAGAAATGGCTGCGGTGTTGTACTAGTACAAGATCACTGTCTCCGATGCTTGATAAGAGTACCTACCCTACGTCCAACTTGCGTGCTACGGATGCGGTACGGGTGACATTTCGTGGTGATGTTACGAACGAGAATAAGTATCATACCAGTGCAGTCTCCAGCGGGGACGTGACGAAAATCAGAGTGACAAAAATCAGAGTGACGAGCAAGGGGATATTTGGCGGATAAAGAGCCGAATTCGCCCGAGCAGGGTAACAAAGAGGAATACCTCCACTTGATCCCTGTTCTTCACCTATTGGTTTTCGTTAGACTACGGTATGCCTCCCCGTTGAAGACTGTAGAATACTTTGCTGGCTGTGTGGGCGGAAGACGACACCACACATAAAGTATGGGGACAAATATTTTCGACCGATGCCCATTTTGCACCAAAAATAGACATTGTCAAGTACGGTAGACAATTCTCAATGCTGCATACATGATAACACCTGAAATTGTTTGAAAAGCTAAGGAATGACTGCCCATTCCCACCTCTACATGCACAAGGGCAAGGGATCAACATTGTTCATGATTGCATCGACCAATGTGATAGTGACCTCAATTTTTGTACAAAGCCCTATACAAAAAGGTACATGGCAATTGATACCAGATATCATACTTAGACAACCTTTTCTCCATCACTTTATAATATTTAAGGGTTCTGTAACGTTCTTCATGTTATCTACGGGTTTGTTAATGTGTGGACAAATATCCACCGATTCTCATAAACATTGGGCAAGGAGAGAGGGTGAGGAAGATGAGCACTTTTGGTGTAAAAAGGGCATCCGATGAAAAGATTTGTCCTGGTTCTGTACTCGAGTACATTCAGCACGGTACGGTACTTGTAAGGTGTGTTTCAAAAGTAGGGAAGTGGGTCGGGAGGCCTAATGCTGGCATGTACTTGTAGTTGTATCCGTAACGTCAGGGTTTTGGGAAGACGGGAGTGGGGAGGGTATTCTAGAAGAGCGGTGGTATAATAAGTGATCAAGGGGGAAGGGAGAAAGAAAAAAAAAAAAAAAAAGTGGATCTCCGGATGACGGTCGAAGCTTCTACCATAATCCCGGGGGGCGGGGCGGAATATTGAAAGTCCATGAGAAACCCTTTTTCATTCCCCAACGATATACACCTTGGGACAAAAGTGTTCCATTCTACCAGAATGATATCGTAACGTGTCGGATAAAATTGGTATGGGGAAATCTCCATCCATCCATCATATAACACTCGTACCGTAAAAAATAAAAATGGTGATAATTGGCAATCACTTTTGGAAAGTTCTTGGACTCCTCGTTTTGGGTTTGGCGGGGGGGGGGGTGAGGGAGAAAACAGAGGCGGGAAAGAATCGTTTTTCCTACCCGTCTGCTGAGGTTGATGAATGAATGAAAAGGAGGGGGGACAGGTTTTATATCAAATTCGTTCGCCAACAATGGGAGAAAGTTCAAACTCGAGTCCCCTACCCCCTCTCTCAGTCACAATCTTTGTTACTGTTGATAAAAAAACCTCTTGCAAGAGGCTCATACTTATAATATTTTGTAACTATAATATATGACATATGTAATATCATACCTCTATGTAAGTTACCAGCCAATTCTCGGACAAAAAAAAAAAAAAAAAAAAAAAGTAAATAACCTAATCAAGAATATAACCGGCCTATCATACTCTGTAGTTGAAAAACCAGAGCCTCGGAAAAACAGGACATGAAGAATGAAGAAAAATAATAATTGTAATGCATTCCATTGGGTCTCCAGAATACCGGTATTATATCAGATTCTATCTCCGAGTGAGCAGATATGACACCCTGCCATCTCTCCCTCCCGCACTCGACACACACCGGTACCGTGCCCACTGGCACCCTCCTCTGGCTGGAGGGAATGTCTGAAGCAGACTACGATACCAGTACCCACTCATAACTGCTCTCCATCCCCCCACCACCGAACCCGTAAGTTAACGGCATTGAAATGGCCCCCCCCCCCATATGATACCAACGATACTATCAACTTACCTCCTAATGACCACCCCACATCCCGCCAAGCCAAACATACCGCAACGAATAAAACCTGAGACGGCCAAGAGACCAGCAGTCGTGTTGTGTTGTGTTGTGTTGTGTTGTGTTATGTCACGCGATTCGATTCACTAGTTCTCACTCCGCCTTGGCGCTTTCTCCACCGAACCTTAGCTGAAACCTTCCCCTCAGAACAACGGCCCAGACAAAAACCTTATTGTATCCGTGTGCTAACTAAATTTAGGTTATTGCTCAAACGTCCCAACCCATGCGTTCGGCTCCGCATACCTACACACGCGTGCCCCGGATCCTTTGTATATCATGACAATGGGATAAAAATGAAATAAAATAAAATTACATTTTGGAAATGGAGGAAGGAAAAAACAAAAACAAAAAAAGAACTCCGTCCGTCGCATCTCTATCCCTTTTCTTGCCTGATTGAATTCCGGGGATGTGATAGGTTTACTTGCGGCGGTAGAAGCGCTTAGCCTTGGGGACTTGACGACATGAGCCGAGGATGCAGTGGTGCTCGCCCTCTACCTTAACCGCGACGTGGCCGGTGGTAGCTAGGAGGTGTTAGCTGGGGGTTCTGGGTGAGGAGATCATGATTGCGGGGAGGAAGACGTACTAGGAACAACCTTAGAAGTAGCGGTTCCCTTGACACTAGTGAAAGTAGCGGCTCCACCAGATGGCTTTGGCTTAACCACGTCAGTAGCGTTTCCTACAGAAGCAGTTTTATTTCCAGCAGCCACACCTCCGGCACCGGCCAGTGCGGCAGCTCCGACAGCGAGCAAGTTTTCCTGACCGAGAGAGTTCTGGGTGTATCTGGAGTTGAATTTGACGACGGCCTTGATTGCGTTGTAAGTCTTGACGCTGAGCGGGAGAGGCTTCTTAGTAACAAGGAAGGTAAGCCCTTCGGCACAGGGAGGGGTGGTTAAGGACCCGGTGTACTGGAAAAGAGGGGTTGTCTGGATATGGTTGATGACTTCGGCGAACTTTAGAGGACCCGTCTCAGTTACAGTGCCGGGGGTAGCAATCTTGGCGAGGTTCTTGGTGACTGCGGTCAAGAGCTCTGTGGTGGTCGTCCCATCCTCAGAAAGTTGGAAGGTTAAGGCGATAACCGCTATTGCTCCGGATCCGTCTGTTTTTTTCAAGGAAAAGGTTAGAATCCATGATGTGTCAGAATAGAACAAGTGGGCGATTCTTACCTGCGGCTTCGTGAACCATATGTATCTCCAATGGGAAATACTCCTCAGCAATTCTATGCTCACTTGGTGTATGGAAATGGAATTGCTTCAGGCTGAACTTTGTTCCGCCGAAAGTGGTTGTTCCATTGACAATGACCTCCACATTCGTCCCTAGGTTCTCGAACTCTGCTCCCTCCACATCTTCGATTGCAACTTTAGGAGCTTCCGCAGCGAGCTGGACGGTGCTATCGATATTTATAGGTGACTGCACCTTTGAAGTTGCGCAGGCGGAGTTCTCCGCAGCGAGCGCTGCCCAGTTGAGAGGGCCCTGAAGCCCTGTGTATCCAAATTTCGAGACCTCAACAGTAGCGGCATCTGCAGCACGGGGGAGTAGGCTCGTCCCGTACATACAATTCGCCGAGGAGAGAAGAGGAGCGGAGAGTGCTGCCGCAATGAAAACCAATTGTTGTGTATACATCTTTTGCTGCGGATTGCAGGGCCGGCTGCTGGAATTTGAAGGAAAGAGATATGAAGAAAGAAATAAGGAACTGAAAGAAAGACAAGTGCCTGCTGTCTATTGGAAGAACTAGATAACCAGGGCACAGCCGGTTTCAAGAAGTGAAATATAAGGAAAGATGGAATGAACAATGGAAACCAGGAAATCCACGGAAACTCTCGCAAGAAGAAAAACGATGGAAGGAGGAGAAAAGCTTCGAAGATATCCTCCTCTCCCTCCATATTCGCCAAGGAATTCGAACATGATGCTTCAAACGTATATGGACGACATTTCAGCCCTTGAAGCAGCCAAGAAACTTGGCAGGAGGGGCTTCAAGTACTGTAGGTACTCGTATGTAAGTGTTCCGGGTAGCACGATTACAAGTACTTACTTATAGGGTATTGGTGGGCTTGAGACGCAATTGTGTTTTACAAGTAGCCCGTAATAGAAGTACTCGAGTCCCGGTATTACAAGCAGTCGACACACTCCCTAAGGTGGTAAACCCATAAAGGATAGCCATAGATCCAGCCTTGGCAGGAGCGTGAGGTAAGATAGGCGAACAAAGCGCCATAGAAGCGACCTTTCCCAGCCGAAGCTCGTCCGTCCTTCGTGGAGAAGGAGGGTTACTCCTGAGCAAGGATTTGGCATCCGATCTACAAGTACTCGTACACACAATACAACGTAACCCCACCCATTCCCGCTGATGTTGACAGGACAGATCTGAGCCTCCCTGTCTTCATTGGCGGCCGGGGACTTGTTTCATGCCGGCTCGGGTAAGGTTCAGATGGTTGGTGGTCAAAAATTTGGTTATATACCAAAAGAGGCAGTACTTAGCACGAGTGCTGGTTGTAGTGAAAGGGGGCAGGGGGTGGGCGCCTGTCACCGTTGACGTTTCGGGACACCTCCCAACAGTCATCTCTGCGTCCTGTCATGGAGACTCTTGTTTCGACGTTCCTGCCTAAAACCTGGTTCAATCCGACCAGTTGTCCAAGGAAGGCCATAAAAAGGTTCTCTAGCATTTCACACTTGTGAAACCCAACCGACCCTTTCTGAGCTGCCTCGGATAGCGGCAAAATACTGTCGTAGCTTCAATAGGGCAGATAAGCCTGTATTTTTGAGTCCGGTATGCTGTTGGATTCTCGTGGAAGCTTGAACGGGTAGCATGCCTCATGCTCAATAGTCGAGCTTATGCCTTAATCCGGGAGGGGGGACCTGGGTGTATACCAGAGCCTGAAGAATTCATGCCCACATACTGCCGGTGATACTCGACGGTGCACGTAAGAACTTGGATAATTGAACCTCGGGCTGGGACGTCCGAAATTCCCCCTCTTCGATAGGAGGACGGGAGCACTGCCAAAACTGATTATCTCAGCCTTAGTGTGGGATAGAAAATGTAAAAAAGTGCTAGGCATAACTGGCGGAGGCAACTCCAACGCCCCAGCGCGAGGTTTGATCACTTGAGTTCTTACGGGTAATTTGGGCAACCATACTTGTGCAAAAGATGCCCCCACTGGTTTTGGGGGACATTGGCAAAGGGCGGAAAGTGCCTAAAAGCATCCGGAAATCTTGGCGTCCCAGGGCGAGCCCCGCATTGACTCGAAAAATTGAATATCTCCGGGCCGGGATGTTATCTCCGTTTTGAAACAAAAGTTCCCTAGAAAGCCTAGTAATGAACAAAAAAGGAATGGGAAGGTTGATTTCATTGTGGCCGAATGCCCGTTAGGGCGGTGCCTCCTCTAGTTAGGAATAAAGTTGATTAATTGTTGTCAAGAAGCTTCAAGTCTGTGAGCCTGCGATCTGCCCTAAACCCGCTTGTTTTAGGCGACCAACCTCGACCAAGGCGCCGCTCGGTTTTTCGAGTTATGATAATACGGTGCAGCGCTCGAAGGACAGTACTAGTACGGTACGGTACCTGATGCTGTCAGCACAACAGCCAACTATTTTCGGATACGGTGCTGCCCTGTTCGCATAAGGAACCAAGCAGATGCTCGAGGCTCGGGTGGTTTGTTATGCTTGAGGCTAGGGCATGGCGGCGGTTGCCCAAGGCTAGGGGGAAGGGGCGCAGGTGTTGGGGTTGACTCACAAAGGCCTTTCGAGTGGTGGACGGTGGACCGAGCTCAAAGAAAGGGGTCCAGAGTCATTACAAGTACGAACTTGGCAATACTCGAGTACAGCAACACCGGTGGCTAGCACTAGCAGGGACCTTCGTTGTGGGAACCCAGTGTTTCGTGCCTGCGGATGGAGAAGCTATTAGTTATTGGTGGGGCTAATAAGTTACCCGTGGTGGAAGTGACGAACACTCCCAGGAGAATATGGATATCATACTTACGACTTATTTTCAGGTTTTCTGAACAGTGCGGTCTAACTGGTATTTGAGGCTTCCAATTTTGGCCCTGAGATATCTGATTGTAAGTTGCGGGAAGTTGGTTTTGGAGCCTGGAGAAGGTAGCACCGAGAAGTGAACTCTCCGATCCTGGCTAGATGGGACTCTGGCGAAATATTGTTGTGAATGTATCATAACTTACGGTTCTAGAAAAAAACAGACGGCTGCTCTGCCCCTCCATGAATTTAATCTTGCTCTGAAGATAGTCTTATGCCTTTGGTGAGTGTGCCATTGAGAATGACTGGTTTCAGAAACCGAATGCTGATTAGTCATCTGGGTGCTATCCTCTCCCAAACAAGCAACCCACTTCTAGCAAATATGAATGGCGAATGGTTGCGCACCAGTAAAGGTGTTAAAAACTGTCGTATCAAAATCTATGTGCTCGTAGCTAGCTTGGTATTTGGGCGCAAATGGTGTCAATCGTCCTTGGTTTTTCGTTGTGCAGACGAATATTATCGTTAGAGAAGATGGAGTGGAACAGAACGTGTGATGGTTGATCTGAACGCATCAGCAGGAGGAGACTGTTGGTGCAATTTCCTAATGCCTGACAGAGGATACTTCTTACCGCGATACCAATGACAATGGGTGATTATTAGTATGGTCAAGTTACACTGGCCACAAAGCGAGGGAATCAAAGTGCAAGAGGGAGTAAATTCTCTCTACTACTGATAGGCAAAGGAAATAAAGCAAGCCATCAAGTTCCACAAACGCGCAGTTCTATCCCTGGTGAGTGCTCGTCAATAGGAATTGTGGATGATCCTAGGGAATCGGTTTCCTCCTCCTTCCGCATGGTGAAGAAATGAGGGTTGATCAGGCCCCAAACCCTCCATTTTTCTACTCCCTGTAGAATGAATAATACAAGTACAATCGGATGCGGTAACGTATCCTGTAGAGTTATCAGTAGTTTACTGCGTGATCTGGGGAGAAAAGGCTCTCGTGCTCGTTTGCCCTTTGTGGGGGGAGGGAGGAGATTCTCTTAGTAACAATAAGGAATGCAGATGCTTGTACGCAAGGAGCGCCCGAGGATAGGGGTTCACAAGATGTATGCCAAAAGATCCGGGCCTACCTGAGCGCCCATATAAACTCACAACCCCTGTTTTCAAACACGATTTGCCTGATGGGAGTACTCGTAATTCCTCCTAGTTCTAGTAATGCCAGAGGTTTGGTCCATTATCCGTTACTCGTATTGTGCCGTATTGTATGACTGCAGGCACTCTCCCTCGCCGTTTCCCGGCCGTGAAGCAGGGAAGAGAAGTATTGGTACTCGAGTATCTCGTATCTGCGCAAGACTGGCCATGGCCATGTGATGGAGAGAGCCCATTTGGGAGGACGGGTGGATCATCTATTTCTGAAAGATATGGTAGTATGCTATGAAGGGAATGCTGCCTTTTTGTTTTGTAGTTTCAGTGCGTTTACTACAGAATCCCCACGAAACTCGCCTGACAGATTGCTTCGTCTCTCTCTCTGTCTCCTGTTAGCCCTGAAAATTCTAGCAATTGTTATTGTTTTTACCTTTCCTGAGCACTGCATCCGTTGCCTTGTCGCTGTTTTGGATAGATGTTTGTCTGGTACTGTGGGGATACCAGGGACGGAGGCAAACCACCTATCAGCTCTTGCCCGCACAGCGGGAGATAGGATGTGGATGGGTGGTGTATGCTTGTTGAGTTAGTGCGATGTAAATTCAGATATCTAGAGAATTTCCCCCGAAAAAAAGACTCTATACAACTCCTGTGATGTGCTAAAATCAAGGGTGCACACTACTGTGATGCCGGACAAGGTGGTTAAAGTTTCTCGTGCAAGGAGGGCAGGATCAGGAGAGAACCACGGTATCAGTGGGTAACCCTCTGAAGTTGATTTCGTTCAAGTCAGCGGATGTTCGAAGGGTATGAGGAATATTTCCCAAGAGAAGGGTGGGAAGTGGGAGAGCATGTGGCCGATCGCAGACAGCTGTGGGAGAAAGTATTTGATCAGCATATCCTGCAATTAATCGTTCCTGATTGTTCCATCGCTATGAGAATATGGAATTTAGATCGTGGAGGAGCTGCGTATGCGTTCACGGCAGCTTTTTTCTTTTTCCATGAAATTTGAGATCGCCAGAAAGCTAAGTTCTGCTGCCGGTTAGTGTCATAGATCCAACTTGACAATACTCCGTGTAGCGTTGCTATTTGCTGTTAAAGAGTAGAACAGATGTGCATAGAGAGGTCTGCAAGGCCGGAAATACAGGACATCATTGACGTTGAAGTACTGAGGCCCCAGCGGCTTACACCCTGTGGTAATAGTGTCGATGTAAGACTTTGGTGTATTTGGCTTCGCATATTTACAGTTCGGGATTATTTCCTAGTGGTCTTAGGAAGTCGGGAGCACAGACGGATGCCAGGAAAAATCTCTATAGGCCCCAATTGACGCAATATCAACACATCATGTGAGCTATCAAGTGAGAGTAGAAACCTGAATGCGCTGGAGAGGGGAATAAAAATAGAGAGGGGAGGGAAATCCCTCCATTGAGGAATATCCAAACCAGTGGAAGGGTTTTCTGTATGCCACGCATGTAGGACTATCAATATTGCATCCGGTGTGACGATCCCCAGGAGTAAGGACGATCTATTTCTTGAGAGAATGAGAATAGAGTGGAAGACATTACTGTTTTGTCATAGCCTCGTGCAGGTTGGTTTGGCTTAGACAAAGCCAAAATGTAATGCGCGGTCTGGAGGAAATCCACTGAAGGTGGGGTCCCATTCAATTGCTCAATTGCCCCTTCGCCATTGGTCTTGTGGGAAAGTATCACATTGGCTGAGAGTTCCGCTATATATCCGGAAGTCCGAATGATACCAGGGCAGACGATGTTCAACCAAAACAGCTAAAAAAAACCCCGTAACAACTCAGTTTGATTCTGAGCCATGATCTGTATGTAGTAGATGTTTCTCAAACATGATATCGTGTCCCCGCTCCAATACTCGTTGCACAGTCCATATGCGATTCGGCGGGGACGAACGTTAGTAGTGGGCAAGATAGAAAAAAAAAAAGTCAACTCATTGCAGATTCATTTTACCATAAACTGCTTTGTGAGGTGTTGAATAACCTATCGCGATGAAGCAGCTCATGTCGTCTGTTTAGCGTTGCATCTCAAAGGCGCTACTACCATCATGCACCGTCACTCGATACAGGCAGACCAACCACTCTTACCCCCACCCACCCCATAGACATCTTCGATAAGCTTCTTAGGCCCCCATTTTTTTGTTTTCCGTGTGCCGTTTGCCTGTTCGCAAACCGCAATTTCGTCGGGTGCAGACGGCAGACAGCTTTTAAGTCTGCAGCATGATCATGGGTGAGGCTGGGGCAGTGCAAAACCTGCATATGGAAATTTGACTTTCTTCGAGTCCGCAGTCCAGTTTGGGGCCAACGATTATCTACACCCGTAGAAGCGCTGGATCTGCACACATAATCAGGGGCCTTAGGTTACCGATGGGGGTGTGAATAGGAGGAGTGAGGAATATTTACACGGGTGAAGTGGGCGACTGAGTTACAAGGCCGGGTAGTAATGGTAGGCTTGGAGCAATCATGGTTGGGATATCCGCCACGACGGTTGTTCGAACCTTCTTCGTCGAGGGGCCTCATTTTCAGAGTGAACGTGTTATGATGCTTTTATACTTTGCAAGTTGCATCTTCAGGCTTGGGAGATAGAATGGTGTTGTTATAAAACCCACCACAGTGTCTGCTGCTTTCGGGGGTTCAATTTCACACCAAACACAGCAACCAAATAACTACACCCCAATTACGCAAAAGATAAAATATTTTTTTACGGAGTAACTGCGAAAGATATTGAAAAACTGCGCGATTCGTCGAAATGAGAGAAAGTCAGACTATTCCTAGGCGCTTTATCCCCTATGCTCGTCTCAAAGCATTCCTTGACAATCATTTCCCATGTAACTATTCGATTGCGGTAAGTGTTCCGGTTCAATGTTCTGGAGAAAGAGAGAAAAAAATAGGCTGATACAAATGGGGACATACAAGATTATCGAAGAGCTTTACGCCATAAAAGTTCCGAGAAAGCTCACGGATGTAAGTCACGTCAAACTCCTTAGGGCTAGGTAGCACCGAGCTGATTTGAGCCTAGAGCGAAATCGACACTCTTCAGGAGGATGAGGAGTAATTGGAGGGGATATCCCAGTCCACCGGGGATGCTGAGGTTGTATGAGGCATCTTTTGAATGTTTGGCAGGAAAGGATATGAATCTAGAACGGTATTTGGGTGTCAAGATGGTCTCTGGAGTACATCTTGGGTGACCCTCTGGCTAACTTGGCCCTCGAATCTCGTTTCCTGGAATTATATGTTTTCTTTGTACAACGGGCCTCGGGAGGGAAATGGATTGGGCGTTCTTTTCGTTGCTGGTTTCGGATTGATGGGCAGGGGGTATAGGGGGGTAGAGTAGAAGAAGGGATTTTGTGAGGTTTTATTTATTAAATGCTGGGTTTGGGAGTGCGGGTGGATAAAACATGCATCTGGATGTGTGATCTACCCACGTTTGATGTTGGTTGTGTAAGTCCGTATCGTATGATACTAGATGTCTATCACTCTCTTGTGGTTGGGAATGTTGGGAGTTGGAGTATGAGCGCATGCTTTGACAGCTTGCTGTAAAATAGCATATGGGCATAGAGGATTCATACCTATAGGTGTATAATATAACTCAGTAAGAAGGGCTTTCGGCACTGGGGGATTGGGGCATTAGGGTATTTTAACGGCCTCTCGCCACAGGAGCTGGAAAAGTGAGTTTACAAAATTTAATAGTAGTGTCTAAGGAGTGGATGGCCGACGATCCTGGGTAGAATGTGGGTGCTAGGAATTCGGGGTTTTAGTCTTTGCTTTGAACCACTTCGCTGGGATCGCCTAAGCGTGGCACAGAAAGTGAGCAAAGATTCACTTTCTTTGATAGATTGAGGTTGCTCATTCTAGGGGTCGAGGGATAGAACATCTTACGTGATCTGATGCTGTGTGCTGGGGAAATAAACTACAAGTACTTCAAAGAGATGAATAGGGTTTAGTCTTATTTTCATTGTCCTATTCTTTAGTAATCAATTTTCCAGAATCACGGTTGGCCTGGTTGGCTTGGCGGTGCTGCGACCACTCAACGCGGTGTGAACGTGCTGATGACGCGAATTTTTTATCCTCCTGACCAAACCACCCCCCCCACACTTCTTATCGCATCCTTTCGAACCCCTCACCACCTCACTGCTCGGCGCGCTCGAACTCACTCCATCACTTTGTCTCACGGAACAAAGTTACCTCTAGGCAGACTTTGGGAGATGCCTTCGCTGGTGCACAAGCGCTCTGCGCAGCACCTGACGGATGATTCCGAGTCTGAAGATCTACCGTCCCGGGAGTCCTCAGCCCCTAGCAGAAATCCAAAACGCGCTCGTACCATACCTGAGGAAATGGCCTCCGACGATGAAGTTAGTGAGGGGGATCTAGATAGCGGGGAGAGTGGTGTACTTGTGAAGTCAGACATGGATGGAAGTCTTCTGTCAGAGGCTTACTCAGATCAGGAAGAGGAGGGAGTTATGGATCATGGAGGAGGAGGAGGAGAAATAGATCGGAATTCTCAACCTTTTCAGCCTGGAAGCATTGTTAGAATCAAGGCTGAGAACTTCGTCACCTACACGGCTGTTGAATTCTTTCCGGGACCAAACTTGAACATGGTTATTGGGCCTAATGGGACAGGCAAATCGACCATTGTCTGTGCTATTTGCCTTGGATTGGGCTCTAGCCCGGCAGTGAGTTTCTTTCTTTTGGCGATTCTAGGAATTTTAATGATTTATGGTGTATTGGTGATAGAATCTTGGCCGAGCAAAGGAAATATCGGAGTTCGTCAAACACGGCTGTGAGACTGCTACCATCGAAATCGAATTACAGGGGAGGGAGAACGGGGGAAACCCAATCATTAAACGGAAGATTGGACGAGAAAACAACACCTCCACATTTACGCTCAATGGTAGGATATAAGCGATATATTCTTTCAGTATTGAAATATGCTCACGCGTTGCTGTTAGGTTTGCCCAGTACACCTGGAAAAATTACGAAGCTTGTAAAATCCTACAACATTCAAATAGATAATCTTTGCCAGTTCCTTCCTCAGGACCGTGTTGTTGAGTTCGCTGGCCTAACGGCCATTGATCTATTGACTCACACCCAACGGGCCGCGGCACCCCCAGAGATACTTGGTCATCATGAAAACCTTAAGAAGCTTGGCAAACGCCAGAAAGAGTTGCTAAATGAGTTAGAATGCGATCGTAACCAGTTGATATCAATGGAGGCGCGACAGGCTGCTTTACAGCAGGATGTTGAACGCTTACGAGAGAGGCAAGAGATCGTTAAAAGGATTGAGCTGCTAGAAAAGGCTAAGCCTTTCGTTAAATACCGATTGGCAAGGGCTCTAGCCAAAGAGGCTAAAGATGCGAGCAAGGTTGCAGAACGGGAGCTTCGTGAGCTTGAGCTGCAGGTTGAGCCAACGACTGAGGCGCCTAAGGCAAAGCGCAGATACCAGAAGGCTCTTGAGAGGTGTGTGGCAGCAAAGAAGAAGGAGCTTGAGGCCAAAGAGGAAGTAGTTTCAAAATTCAAAAATGGTGTTATAGGGAAAGCCGACGAGAAGATAACAGACATTGCCGATAAAATGGATGCAGCTAGATCAGCGGAACAAAGTCGGAAGCAGCAGATAGCGCGAGAAAAAGAAAAAATTGCTAAACTTAAGAAGCAATTGGAGGAGGATCCTCCAGAAGTCGATCTGGCCTATTATAACGGGAAGATTGTGAGGATTCTTGGCTCTACGATGATAGGTTTAATTTTTGACTGATGGGTTCCACAGGGCGATAGCAATCATGAGGTTAGAGACATGAAAGAGAGGATCGATGACATTGACTCAGAGATCAGGCCCATGGTTGAGAGAGGGAATCAGATTAACGGTCAAATAAGCCGAACGAACAAGGAGTAATTCCCCTCTCATTGTTTATGTGTGGCTTCTCTCTAATAGAAAAGGTAGTCTTCAGAATTTGAATTCGGTTATTGGAGTCCGCGAGAGAATGCTTGAACGCATGAGCAGGGATACTCATCAAGTTTGGCAGTGGATCAAAACCCACCAGGATGAATTCGAACAAGAAATACTTGGTCCCCCAGTATTGACCTGTAATGTTACCGACCCCAAATACGCCGACGTTGTTGAATCGCAGCTCGGCAAAAACGACAAGCTTGCCCTTGTCGCACAGAACAGAAACGATTATCGGAAGTTATTGGATGTGTGCTTTGGTCCTGGTCCCGAGAGTCTAAAATTGCGGGATGTTACCATAAGGGAAAATTCCAATGTCCCCATTCCGCCTCTGCCGATGGCGTCAGAAGAAGTGCAAGGATTGGGGTTTGACGGGTTTACTATTGATTTTATAGAGGGCCCAGCACCCGTTATATCAATGCTGTGTCAGGAATGCCGCATTCATACAACGGTATGTTCGTCTAATATGTTTCAAGTTTGAAGTTACATGTCTAATTATTCGGAACATAGCCTATAAGTTTTAGAGAGTTCACTGCTGCCCAGAATAAAAACATGGAGGCTACCAGGATCAGCAGATGGATTACTGGGCGAAATATGTACACGTTGCGGAGGCGTTATAACCAGGTTCTGGCAAACGTAACATCAATTCGTAATGCTCAGGCCTTCGCCGCGCAGCAGGTTGACACCCAGGCAGAGCAGGAGATTCGTCGCTCCATTGGAGAAATGGAAAACGACCTGGAAGATGTCAAGAGAAAAATAGATGAGCTGAAGGATTCGAGGGCTACGTTTGTCACTAAATACAAGGCGGCGCAAGCTGCCGGTCAAAAGGTCAAGGCGGAAAAGGCTGCAAAGCAACAGGAGGCGGCAAAGTATGTCAAGCTCAAGGCGACTCTAGCAAGTGCTGAGGAGGATCTAAGGAGGAAGATGGGAGGTGGAGGAGACTACAAAGAGAACATGAGAAGGTGGAAGTCGGAAAAAGAGGAACTTGTAATGAAGAGGGCGGCTGATGCACAAAAATTCGCAGTAAGTTATGTCCGTTGTCTTGTTGGTCGCGAAACTGACAGCTGTGGAAGGATCTTGTGAAAAGTCTCGTAGCGATCCATAACGAATTGATCCTGTTTCAAATTAGACTTGCTGAGGCAGGTTCGGATGTCGAGATATTACAGAGGAGGATTGAGGACGTATTGCGAGATCTCGAAGTTAGGAGGACCGAATCTGCCGATCTTGTGCAACATGCAGCTGAATGTGCCGCTTCCGCCCGCGCGCTTCAAGGCACCTGCCGCAGGATTATACATGGGCTCTCTCCCGAAGAATCCGATTTCATGAACCGGATTCCTCCCGAAAAGAATGCCGAAGATATTGAGACAGACATCGAAGCCGAGAATGCCCGACTCGATTTACTCCACGAAGGAAATCCCAACGCCATTAAGCAATATGAAGACCGTGCAACTAGGATTCGGAACCTCGAGGATAAAATCGCTGAACGGGAAAAGAACCTCAAAAAACATTCTGCTGCTATAGCTGAACTTCGCGGTAAATGGGAGCCTGTAATTGATCGCCTTGTTGCAAAAATTTCTACTGCCTTTTCAAAGTCCTTCGAGAAAATCAACTGCGCTGGCGAGGTCCGTGTGCACAAGGAGGAGGACGAATATGATAAGTGGGCTATACAGATTTTAGTCAAGTTCAGAGCAAACGAGAGTTTGCAGATCCTAAACAATCAGCGTCAGAGCGGTGGCGAGAGAGCTGTCAGCACGGTTTTCTATCTGATGGCGCTGCAGAGTCTTGCGCGTAGTCCTTTCAGAGTCGTTGATGAAATCAATCAAGGGATGGATCCTAGGAACGAGCGGCTTGTCCATCATAGGATGGTCAGTATCGCTTGTCAAGAATATACCTCGCAGTGAGTCTTTCCTTGATATATCCCCTAGCCTGTGAGATATGCTAATAAATCGAACTTTATAGGTATTTCTTAATCACCCCCAAACTCCTACCAGACCTCTCCTACCACAAGCGAATGAAGGTCCACTGCATTTTCTCTGGCGATTGGCTCCAAGAGGACACAAGGTTGGACCCAGACAAATATCTTAGAATCGGGGCTAGGGTGAAAGCAATGGGGCGTTAGGGGTTCCTTTCTTAGAATATCATTTAGACCGTTGGGGTGAATGACTTGTCTCTTTTTTCATATCTCTGTCTCTTTGTTTCTATTTACTGGGGGCCGTCTTGCGCATATATCCCGTCTTTGTCTGTTCGCGTGCTGGGGTACCTACCACCTGGAGTTTCGCCTTCCCTATTAGATCAGGTGTTGGGGGTATGATCTCAAAATGGGTCTTACATCTTGTAGTGCTTGATTTTTTCTTTCCCTCTTTGGGCCTTGGGAGGATTTGTTACGAAAATTACAATACGGTAGACTTATCATAGTCAAAATAATCTGGCATGTGGTGCTGCTGCTTGTCTGATGGCATCCTAATGAAATACTATTTTTGGGTCATATTATAGAATTATACGAAATATCATAGCTATGATATCTTTGAATTTCCAAATGTGAGGGTATCAGCATGGTGCCAGTGCGGCTCATAAGTGTATTAGTCACGTGTGATAAGGTATTGTAGGTAGAAGCGGCAAATGGGCAAGTTGCAACCACAGCAGAATTTTGCCCGTTACTACGATACCCGGCCGCTTTGAGTCCTAGCCTTGTCCTGATTTCACGTGACAATATTATACGAGTATACATCTGCCGCACTCGTACTTGTAGAAGGAGTTGTATATTCGATTGGGTAATGGGTTTTCTGTGCCTGAGAATGTCTTGGCTGACAACATAAAGGTGTCATACCCTTCAATTCAACCATCCCGGCAACCGAATTGTTACACCAATTTCTAAGTCCTTGAATGTCTGATTGGGGGGAAAACATGTGAAAGATTGAAACTACTCCGAGCTCTGCGTAGACCCTATCATGCCCGCCGCGTGTCAATTTTCCTAGTCTTAAATTAAGCTCCATTACCGATACTCGAGTACTTACTACTAGATTTCCCTACCAGACTGTTCCCCCTTCCTCCCCCCGCTTACAACCCTCAATCTCTCTCAGCTTCTAGATTAGGTATCGTGACATCGGGATGTCGTTAGCAGCAGGAGCAGCAGCAGCAGAAGAAGAGCACCCACCCACGACTTCTATAGCTTCCACTGATGTTGTAATGCCAACTCCGCACCCCTCCTCTGGTCCTACTTTACTTCCAGCACCGGTCGCCTCGCTGGTTTCGCTTATATCAAGGTCGACGACTGCGTCTATTCGGCTGGGGTCGATTATCGGCGGGACTGTTCTTGACTCGGCACGGCTAGGGACACTTACGGGGTTGGAGATTGGGAGAGCTGCTGCGGAAGGAATTCTGGCTAGGGCAGGAAGGGATGTCCGGGATGATGGGTGGGCTGATAGAAGCGTAAGTATCTGCCCTGCTCCATCCATGGAAAACTGGGGGTGTCTGGATTAATAGCTCGGGGCAGATAAACTTCGTCAGATCGTCAATATCACTCACGCAACTGCTACTATCTACCGGCTTCGAAATCGGCTTGACTACACTCACTACTGTTAGCGGCCTTGCAGAAACCTACGTTCTCACCCTTGATTCTATATTCGGAAGCACCGAGAGTTCGCGGGCAATTTCTGCGATTGTGGCATTGATAAAGAAGGAAATTGAGGAAAATGAAGCGGGGGAAGGGAAGGTTGGAGTGAGCGATCTGGTGGTTGGGTTGTCTTGCTTTGCTATACTGCAGATGAAGACTAGGAAGAGGAGAGAGCTTGAGATTAAGATGGACTTGGAATGGGATGAGGTGGTTGAAGATATCGCGAGCGGAGCTGGGAGGAATGGAAACACTGCGGCTGCAGTTTGTGGCCGGGCTTCAGGGGACGAGACGGGAGGACTACCGCCTGCTCTGATGTTTCAAAGTTTTCCTGAGTGGGTTACAAAGTTACCATTTTGCTCGATCCTCGGTATTGACTTTACTAGGTCTGCAGATATATCTGTGACCACCTCTTCAACTACTACAAACACTACAACTATTGAAGTTATTGGTTCTAACCCGCCAGACTTTGCTCCTCCTCCAGGTGCAGTAGTTCTATCCGAGAGTTCCCAGCACGACGTATCCCGGCCTCACTACCGGATCGTTTACGAGACGACTACAAAGAAGTCGAGTAATAAGCGGATGAAGCGGGAAGAAGGGGTATCTGCTGAGGCTCCCTCAGGAGAGCGGGGTAGAATTTTGGGTGAAATTGACGCACCTCCACCTTTACCCCCAAAGGAGAAGGGCAAAGAGAAGCGAGGGGCTAAGAGTTCGGATGAATTGCAACCCCACGCAAGGTCCGGGTCTGCTGGATTTTTGGGTGCCCCAATCGAAGCTAATCAACGGAAAAGGATTACTGCATTGAGTAATCCGTCTGGTGGCCCAAAACGGAGTAAGGAAAGGAGTAAGGATAAAGAGGGGCGCCGGAGTTCTAAGAAGCCTGTTGCTCCTCAGGGAAAGGAAAAGAAGAAAAAGCATTTTATCTCTCAACCCCTCCTTCCTCTTGGGAAATCGAAGGAGCCCTCTTCTGGGGATAGGAACTTATTACTAAGAGCAGACTCTCCAGAACTTCGCTTTATTGAGAGTCGTGCGCAAGCATCTTCAAGAGGCAGGATATTTTGCCGGGAATCCTCGGTGTCAACATCGGGCGGCACTTCGAGTGTTCAACAGCGGGATTCTTTGCTAGGGAGGGCATCCACGTCCCCGCATCTCGGCCAAGCGGATAATCACATGTCACCAGGCCACTCCCAAAACGGGTCCTACACACCATCGATATACACCATTCATACGTCGCACTCCCAAACCTCGTTACTCTTGGAATCCTCTACCCCGCTCATATTCCCTTCAGGCCATCTAATAGAGAACCTTTCTAAATATATGCGGTTTGCGTCAGCATCATATGGCCAGAAGTTCTTGCGCCTATTTGGTATTGGAGATGCCCCAGCGGCATTCCCGGCTACTGCTAGTCACCACGCGGAACATCACTCGTTCTCGTATCATACGAGCTTACCAGTGGACACTATTCTACTCTCGTCGTTTACGGATCCAGGCGGTGGATATGATGCAGATGGTGAGGTGAATACCGGAATTCCGCTTGTTCACTTCGTTGCGGTGGATCATGGGGCACAGGCAGTTGTGGTGACCTGTAGAGGAACACTTGGACTTGAAGATGTGTTAACGGATTTAACTTGTGAATACGCGGACTTGTGGCTCCGGGGAACCAAATATCGGGCCCACAAAGGGATGTTGAACAGTGCACTGCTCCTGATTAAAAAGGATTCTCGGCTCTTGAGCACTATCAAATCCTCCCTTGAGAATTTTCCTGGATACGGCCTTGTATTATGTGGGCACTCACTTGGGGGTGGAGTTGCTGCAATTCTTGCGATTCTACTATCTGCCCCTTCAGGACCTTCCCCGGGGCTTTATGCCACTACTAACGCATATATCCAACTGTTACATTCCTCCAGTCTACGGATCCCGGAAGGGCGCCAAATCCACTGCTACGCTTATGGACCTCCAGCTTGTATTTCCGAGCCATTACGTCGACGCACCTGTTCACTGATCACATCCGTTGTCAATGGAAATGACTGCATTCCCACCCTCTCTTTTGGCATAATTAGGGACTTCTGGACCGTCGCCGTAGCATTTAAAACCGATACTCAGGGCACAAAAGCCGAGATCAGAAGCCGCATCCTCCAAGGCCTAGCAAGTGGCAACGTCTCTGGGATAATGAGCGACGGAGACGACTGGGCCTGGAGCGTAGTTAAAACCTGTCGGGCGGGTATGTTATCCGAAAAGTTGGCACCCCCGGGGAAAGTTTATAAAGTTCAGGGGGAGAGGGTCTTCATTAAGAATGAAGGCGGAGGGAGCGGCGGTATGAAGAGTAAGTGGAGGGTTAAAGGCTGGAGGGTCAGGGACGTTGAGAGGTGGTTTGGCGAAGTGGGATTTGGTGGGGGTATGTTTGGAGATCATAATCCTGGGGAGTATGAGCGTGTTTTGGAGTTGTTGGCGAGGGGGCTGTGTGATGATTGATTGGTAGATTATATTGCCAGTAGAGGAGTTTGTACATGGATAATTTACTGGAGTGTATTGTATTCATGTGGCCTTGGTTGGGAGGCCCAGAACGTCTGTTTTATGTATCCTTGGAGCGTACACAAATTAGGAGTTCTAATATATGTCATAATGTTATGCGAAACTAAGTTGGGCTTCAGCGCGCCCGTGTCAAGGGTGTATCGTATAGGATTAACCTCCGGATTCTATCACCAACCAACCATTGATTGTAGGGCACGATATCTTTCCATTATATAGCAACATATAATTGTAATTCTACGTTTTTAAACAACGGGGACCCAATTCCAACATTTTATGCTCGACCCCCAAATGCGCACAACTACAAACCTCCAGACCAAGTCATAAGACTGCCACCCTAAACGTCACAACGTTTGTTATCACCGTGGGTCATCACACATCAGATGCCCGAGAATTCACACATATTGCACACTTGCTACCCCACTTACCACGAACACGAGGAGAAAATGCCATCCCCAAGACTCCTAAAAGGGTATACCCTCCTCACCCCTCACCCCTCGCCCGGGCTAGCCTCCCCTTAGCTCCGCCTTCGGGGCCAAAAACCACCCTCTCTAAACCCGCATAAACTCCATACGAAAACACGTTGCAAACCCAAACTACACGCTTGTAATCCTGCAAATAACCCCGCATATAGCACTCCCACCCACGCTGCTGGTGGAGGAAAAGTCCTGCTTGAACAGCCGTATGATTTGGGCCCAGCTGGTGGTGCCAGCGCACCCCCGCCTGGGGTTCAAGGGCTCAGGGTTGATCGGCTCATGGTGTATGTTGTCGGTGAGGAGGAGGCTGTCGTACCGCCGATTGGCGTGGTGATC